>WNHD01012595.1:0-13707 GCA_011057455.1 Ganaspis sp. Gsp50 | reverse complement strand
AGTAACATTGGTACACAAAATAAGGGAGACAAATAGTTTCTAACCGAACGCGCCTCAAGTCAGGCAAAGACTGATAAGTCCTAGAACCTTTACTTATTGCTTTTGGTACCTAAGTTGTGCCTTTTCTTAATGTCCTTTTTCTAGTTTCTGTAGACCAATATTTACTTGTAGAATATATCGTTGCATTTCCAACATTAACATTTAGAACTTTTGTGGTTTAGATCGAGCAAAAAAATTAAATAAACTGAAATTTGGATCAATTGAAATTTATTTAATCAAAATAGGAAAAGATTAATGTTTGACAAATTAATGTTTGAGAAATTAACCTTTGAAAAATTAACCTTTGAAAAATTAATGTTTGAGAAATTAACGTTTGAAAAATTAACGTTCGAAAAATTAATGTTTGAGAAATTAACGTTTGAAAAATTAATATTTGAGAAATTAACGTTTGAAAAATTAAACTTTGCCTTTAATTGTAGTTGATGTCGATCTTAGTTTATATAAATTTCAACCGAGGTAAATGAAAATTTATCCAAATTAGAATTTAGTCTTTTTAGTTTAAAACAATAACCAAAATTAATTAAACTTTAAATTAATTTTAGTTTGGAGCGAGTTCAGTTTTAATAAATTGAATTTTGAGTTGATTATAATTTGGATAAATTCAATTTCGAATCGATTTTAATTTCGATAAATTAAATTTTAAATTGATTACAAGTTGGATAAATTAAATTCTGAATTGATTACAATTTGAACAAATTTAATTTTGGATTGCTTATAATTTTGATAAATTGAATCTTAAGACGTTTACAGTCTGGATAAATTGAATTTTGAATTCATTACAAATTGTAAAAATTGAATTTTGAATTGATTACAAGTTGGATGAAATTAATTTGGAATTGATTACAAATTGGATACATTGAATTTTGAATTAATTACAAGTTGGATAAATTAATTTTTAAATAGATTACAATTTGTAAAAATTGAATTTTGAATTGATTACAAGTTGGATAAATTAATTTTTAAATTGATTACAATTTGTAAAAATTGAATTTTGAATTGACTAAAAGTTGGATAAATTGAATTTTGAATTGATTACAATTTCACCAAATATAATTTTCCATTGCTTATAATTTTGATAAATTGAATCTCGATGTTTACAATCTGGATAAATTGAAATCCAAATAAATCGAAAGTTGGATCAATTAAAATTGCAATCAATTGAAATTTGAATTGATTTTATAGACAAACTTAAAAGAAAGAACATTAAAAATGTCGTTTCTAATCACTTGTAATAAAATGTTTAACAAAGCCTGTACAGCAAGAATTTCGGAAACTATTCATTCGGCAGATAAAAAGTGAAACGAGATAGGGGATCGAGTTATTTTGAAAGGTCATGAGACCACGAGTGCCCTTTTAATGAGCACGACAGACTGAGATAAAAGGGAATAAAATAAAACTGGTCCTGTGAATGTTGAAAGAATTGAAAAATGAATAAACAGAGAATGTAATAAATAGGGAAGCGAGTGAATCTAGGGGAGCAGGAATCCGACAAAGTGCGATTAAATGCATTAAATTGGAATGCAACACTTCATTGAGAATTCACGAGCGACTGGGTGGGTGTATTTGTAGATTATAGAACGTGCAATATTCGCACAACTGGCAGCATCTGTTCGTTGACTCGGACTAATATTACGAAAGAGAGAGCGAGAGAGAGAGAGAGAGAGAGAGAGAGAAGGTATCACTGACCTCGCTATTATTCGAAAAAGATCCTTCAAGATAAACAGACCTGGGCCAGGATATCTGCTACTATTTAATTACTTTCCCTCATTATTCAAGCTTTTCTACCTTTGAAATTCAAGCTGATGAACCTGCAAAACTGCAAGCGATGCCATTAACTTCCGACACTTCTCACTAATGTAACTTTAGTTTTCAAAGATTTGAGATAAAGTCTAAAGTTGAAAATATTCTAGATTCGAAATTGTTTAGTCTACAGAATTGACATTGCTAATTGCCAGGCTAATTGCTTCTCAAAACACTTGTTAGATACTTTTCTGAAAACTTACAATTGCTACAAAAATGTTACAAAAAATGCTACAAAAAAATTTTACAAAAATGCTGCAAAGATGCTACAAAAATAATTCAAAGATGCTACAAAAATAATTCAAAGATGCTACAAAAATAATTCAAAAATGCTACAAAAATAGTTCAAAGATGCTACAAAAATAATTCAAAAATGCTACAAAAATAATTCAAAAATGCTATAAAAATAATTCAAAAACGCTACAAAAATAATTCAAAAACGCTACAAAAATAATTCAAAGATGCTACAAAAATACTTCAAAGATGCTACAAAAATATTTCAAATTTAACATAAAAAATCGTAACTCAAACTTTAATTAATGTTATCATAGTAATTTCAAGATTTTCAATTTTTGTTTATTCTTTTTCGACTTTTGAACTACATTTTCCTGAACAGTAACTTGTTAAATTTCTACTGAATACGAATTACCCTTTAAACTACTTTTCCGCTTAATTTCTTTCTATACGCTATTTTTATGCAAATAAAGTTTCGAACCTTCAAATGAGCGTTTGTGTTCCTATATTTTTAAAATTTGTCCTAAAAATTTTACTTAACAATTATTAGTCATTATTGTTTAAAAACAATTGTCCATTTTCATCATAAAAGCATATTTTTAAAAAAAATGAAACGAAAAGAAAACATTTCGAACTTTATAAACTTCTATTTTTTAAAAATTTGTTTAAAAATTTGTCTGAAATTTAAAACTACGCGAACTCATTCTTCCCGACATTTTTGCACTAATTTCTGCTGATTTTTAAAAACCTTTCCTTGATTTTTTAAAACCTTTCCTCGATTTTTAAAAACCTTTCCTTGATTTTTTAAAACCTTTCCTCGATTTTTTAAAACCTTTCCTGGATTTTTTAAAACCTTTCCTCTATTTTTTAAAACCTTTCCTCGATTTTTGAAAACCTTTCCTCGATTTTTGAAAACCTTTCCTCGATCTTTTAAAACCTTTCCTCGATTTTTTAAAATCTTTTCTCTACTTTTTAAAACCTTTCCTCGATTTTTTAAAACCATTCCTCAATTTTTCAAAACTACAATTCCGATTAATTTCCCAAACCACAATTCCGACTAATTTTTCATTCTAATTTCTGCTGAATTTCTTAAAACAATACTTTTGCTGAATTTCTAACTCAACTACATTTTCGAGGAAAACTATTTAAACAAATTTTTTGCTGAATCGGTTCAGCTTTTGTTGAATGATTTTTCTTGGAATTGTACATTTATCTAAATATTGTTCAAGAGGACTCAATCTCTGCAAAGTTTTGCGGTTCTTAAATCAATGAATTATTTCATTCGAAACTGCAAGTTGGAAACAAACGAAAGATTTTATCTGAGAAATGAATCTCGGGATATTGTTTGTATTGGTAGCCACATTCGGAATTCAGAAAATGTCCAACAAATGTCTATATAAATTGTTTAGAGGTCGAGAGTCTAGGATTTGAAATACAGAATCTAAGCTAAATGCAATTTATGATTTTATTCTATTTGTGGAGAAACGTTCAAAGACCTTCTACTCAATTGCCTCCTTGTGAATCCTTCTACCTGAATTATACCTTCTAACAATTAGAAAATCACGCCCTTAATATTCGATAGCATGCGGAAATTTCTGTAATTTCAAACATGATTTACTGAAGAAAGGAAAATGGGAAATGTTAAAATTACGGACAGTTGACGTTAATAGACGTAAAATTTTTAAATTAGCAAAACTTTCTAATGGCGAGTAAAATTTTAAAATCTATTAACGACTTTTTCGTGAAAGAACTTCCGATTTGAAAATTGTTTTGATTTTACAATTCGTAAATTAGGGGAATTTAAAAATTCGCTCAAAACAATCGAATTAAGCAATAATTCGAATCGAATAAAGCAATAATTCGAATTGAATAAAGCAATAATTCGAATCGAAAATAAATCAATAATTCGAATCGAATAAAGCAATAATTCGAATCGAATAAATCAATAATTCGAATCGAATAAAGCAATAATTCGAATAATAGAAATATTTAAATTTAGCTGAAAAATGGAATAGAAATGAACAAAAATGTTGGATATGCTCATCACGAGTTGAGTTAAAATTAAAATAGAAAAATATCGGACGCAGGTATTTTTTGTTAAAAATACTCAAGTTCATAAAACGACTCTGAAGTTTATAAAACGAATTTGACGAAAAAACATTGATAATAAAGTCATTGAAAATAAAATAATTGATAATAAAATAATTGATAATAAAATAATTGATAAAAACATAAAGAAAAAATAAATACTTCATAAAGCAAATGTGACCAAAAAACATTGATAATAAAATCACATAAAGAAAAAATAAATAATTGATAAAAGAAAGACTAAAAAAAATTTATAATAAAATTTCAAGAAAAAAGAAATACATAGTTCGTAAAACAAATTTGACTAAAAGAAAATTGACAATAAAAGTACATCAAGATAAAATAAACATTATGAAACCAAAAAGATGAAAATAAAGTTCTGAACGTACAAATGAACGAAAATTTTTCTGTGCAATTTTTTTAATTCAATTTCATTTTTACTTGCTACAATAGCAGCTTAAATTGTGACATTGAATATATATTCCTATTTTTTGTTTTGAAAGTAATTTTTAAAATACTAAAATGAAGAAAAGTATACATTATGCTCAAATGAACGTTCAGAACTTGATTGAGATTTGAAAAGTAGGATAAAAAATATGAAACAAAAAGAAAATATAAAACAAAAAATGAACCAAAAGAAAGAAACAAAAAAAATATGAAAAAAATGAAATAAAAAAATATGAAATATGAAAAATATAAATCGATGTTTGATAAAAAATTCAAATCTGGACTATAAACGCATAAAAAGTAAAACTGACATAAATGGAAGTATATTTTCCAAAGTATATCAATTTTATTTTCAATTTTATTTTCAAATATATTATATCAAGGCACATAATAATTATGATGCGAAAACAATATAAACAATGTGAAAATAATAAAAAAGATGCAAGAATAATATTTAAATGCTGCAAAAATGTTATATGAATTTTCTAAAATATTTAAATAATGTCAAAATAATATTTCAACTTTGTGAAAATATTTAAACGTTATCAAGTTAATACTTAAACTTTGTGAAAATAATATTTAAACACTATGGAATTAATATTTAAACACTATGAAATTAATATTTAAACGTTGTGAAAATAATATTGAAACATGAAATTAATATTCAAACGTTGTAAAAATAATATAAACAATATAGAAAAACGACGCTAAAAGACGCAACGTTTTTTCGTTTACGGAAAATAAATAAATTTTTGCTATTTGTAAATTTTTTAACTATTTTTATACAATTTACAAAGATTGTATTTCGCCTTATTTCTTTCAAGTCGGTAAATAAATTCTAGAACGATGATTAAGCAAAAAAAATTTGCTTTTCAGTTTTTCGTGAACGAAAAAAACGTTACAAACTTCAGTATCATATAAAAACTCAGTGATTAAAAAAACCATTGTTTCCAAAATGTGACCAAAAAAAAGAAGTAAAAAATAAATAATAAAAAATAAATATTTTATTTATTTTATTTTTCAAACCCGTCTATGTATTAAAATAAAAAAGTAAAAATGAATAAAAATAATAAAATAAATAAATAATAAAAGTAAATAATAGTTATAATAATAATTTAAGTAATATTTAAAACCTATGGAATTAATATTTGTGAAAATATACGAGGAAACTTTGTGAAAATATTTTTTTTTTATTGATGCTTTTAAGTCTTAAATACGAGAAAATAATATTTAAACGTTATGAAATTAACATTTAAACTTTGTGGAAATAATATTTAAACGTAAAAATAATATATAAACGATGTAGAAAATTAGTGATTTGAAAAAATCCAATTTTTCAAAAGTATGACAAAAAATAAAGTAAAAAATAACCAAATATTAATTATAATATACTAAATAATATTTAAACGTTATGAAATTAACATTTAAACTTTGTGAAAATAATGTTTAAACGTAAAAATAATTATATAAACGATGTAGAAAATTAGTGATTTGAAAAAATCCAATTTTTCAAAAGTATGACAAAAAATAAAAAAAACTAAGTAAAAAATAACCAAATAATAATTATAATATACAAAATAATATTTAAACATTATGAAATTAACACTTAAACTTTGTGGAAATAATATTTAAACGTAAAAATAATATATATAAACAATGTAAAAAATGAGTGATTTGAAAGAAACTAATTTTTCAAAAATGTGACAAAAAATAAAAATAAAAGTAACAAATAACCAAATAATAATTATAATAATTATAATATACTAAATAATATTTAAACGTTGTAAAATTAACATTCAAAAAACTTTGTGCAAATAATATTTAAACGTAAAAATATTTAAACAAAAAAATATTTAAACGTAAAAATATTCAATCGTAAAAATGTTCAATCGTAAAAATATTTAACACAAAAATAATAAAACTAAAAATAGTCACAAAAATAAAAGAAGCGACACATTAAATTAGTGATTAAAAAAAAATTTAAACGTAAAAATATTTAAACGTTGCAAAAATAATATTCAATCGTAAAAACATTTAACACAAAAATAATAAAAATAAAAATAGTCACAAAAATAAAAGAAGCGACACATTAAATTAGTGATTCAAAAAAAATGTAAACGTAAAAATACTTAAACGTTGCAAAAATAATATTCAATCGTAAAAACATTTAACACAAAAACAATAAAAATAAAAATAGTCACAAAAATAAAAGAAACAACACATAAAATCAGTAATTCAAAAAAACCAATTGTTCCAAACTCCAAAAAATAAAAAAACCAAGTAAAGAACAGTATCAACTATCAGTATCGGGTTTGCTAATGTTTACATCCGTCCCCAGCATCATAAACTTGATCTACGTCACGTAAACAATAAACACCTTCACTGAAAAGAAGAAATTCTCTTTTTTCCAACTGCACAAGTCTAAACACCGAGTGAAGATACCCATCAAGATCTTAACACGTGAAATGAAAACAAACCGAAGCGCTGAAGCCCGTCAAGTCTAATAATTCAAGAGCAGGGAGCAAATCCCTCTGAAGGATATTAAGTCTACAATTCTAGGAATTCTCAATACAATACGAGATGCCGAGTCTATTGAATGAGCGAGATTCCTCAACAAAATAACCTGACCCAACAGAAGCTGCAATCTTTACCTGACACTGGACGTATTTCTCTCAAAGTCTGCCGGTCTGAAAGCATTTCTCTCAGCATCTTGAGCCTGCTCCCGCCTCAGTTGCTCTTCTCTCTTCTCCTCCTCGGTCGGATGCAGAGGAATGATAATATAATCCGGTTCCTGTTTCCGGGCTTCTTCCGGCCTCACACGAGTCACTTGTTGAACTTGTTCACTTTTCTTCTGCACCTCAGAACGCGGCACTTTCGATCGACCACTGAAACGCAATTTCGAGAATCTTTGCAGGAAGCCGCCGAGACCACCCTTTTTTCTTTCAGGTGTCACTGTCACTGTCACGTCGCTTTTCGTGGACGAGGCTCCAGCGAGCCGTTTCGCCACCGTCGACATCTCGCTCAACACTGGCCTCTTCTCCTGCTTGTTGTCGTTGTCACCAACTCTGCCTTCATTCCTATCAACTGCTACGGCCACTGCTGGATTCCCACTACCACGCCGGCCTTCCAGCGCCCCTAGTCGGCACGAACCGGCACCGTCCACATGGACACTCTGACCCCGCTTCTTATCCCCTTCCTCAGTCTTTTCCGTCGGCTCTTTCTCCGCAAAAACGCTCCACAATCCGCTTGATACTCTCTCGTCACTTTCTGATCCTTCCGCTCTTTCTGCACCTTCTCTTCTTTTTTGCACACTCTCTTTTTGGGTACTTGTTCTTTTTTGTATACTTTCTTTCTGTGCAGCTTCTCTTTTTTGTAGACTTTCTTTCTGTGCAGCTTCTCTTTTTTGTAGACTTTCTTTTTGTGCACCTTCTGTTCTTTTTTGTAGACTTTCTGATTTTAGACTTTCTTTTTGTGCACCTTCTCTTTTTTGTACACCTTCTGATTTTTGTAGACTTTCTTTTTCTGCACCTTCTCTTTTTTGTACACTTTCTGATTTTTGTAGACTTTCTTTTTGTAGACTTTCTTTTTGTAGACTTTCTTTTTGTAGACTTTCTTTTCGTGCACTTTCTGTTCTTTTTTGTAGACTCTCTTTTTGTGCACCTGTTCTTTTTTGTACACTCTCTTTTTGCGCACCTTCTGTTCTTTTTTGTACACTCTCTTTTTGTACACCTTCTGTTCTTTTCTGTACACCTTCTGTTCTTTTCTGTACACCTTCTGTTCTTTTCTGTACACTCTCACCCTTTTGATCACTTTCTGCTCTCGTGTGCGCACTCTCTACATTTTTGTGACCACTCTTTAGTCCTCTTTCTGCTCTCCTCTGGCCTCTTTCGATTCTCTTTTCGTCCTCTCTCGTTTCGAACTTTTCGGTCTCTCTCGATGTTTCTTCGCTCTCTCTCGATCTTTCTTCGCTCTCTCTCGATCTTTCTTCGCTCTCTCTGGATCTTTCTTCTTTCTCTCTGGATCTTTCTTCACTCTCCCTCGATCTTTCTTCGCTCCTCGCCCTCTTCTCATTCTCGTAGAACTCACCGACAAAGTTCTTCTTGCGCATCAAGTCCTTCCTCTCTTTTCTGGATTCCTCCCTTTTTCCAAACCTCGCGGCTTCGGACTTGACGAGTACATTTTGCTCCAGGGACTGGATGGGTTTATTCTCCAAGCAGGGGTAATCTACCTCGTCATCTAATCGACACCTAATGTCCTCCTCGAAGCTACCATCTTCTCCATACGCTGAAAATAGATCCGAGTTTTTTTTTATCTGACTCAGGAGGGACTGACGAGAAGAGTGCGCGGCCCTGGATTCGTCGGCCTCTTCGCAAGCGTTCATGCGAAGAAAGGGTTTCGATTGAAGAGCTTTGATGTAGTCGCACTGTTGTGCAAGTTCGTAGCTGGCGTTGTTGAGGACTCTTCTTCCGGAATTGGATCTTCTTGGTGAGTTGGAGCGATGCTCGTCTTCGTCTTCCATGCAGGAGGGCATGGGCCTGAGATTTTTTTCGTTCACCTCGTATTGTTGGGCTAGTTCGTAACTGGCGTTGTTTTTAACTCGCCTTGGTCTCTGTTTAGTCGAGGCGAGTCTTTGTACAGTTTCCATCGCGGCTATCACCTCGCTTGTGTTGCCCGCGGCAGTGGCTTCTTCGACTTGGCGCTTAAACTGTTTTATGGCCTCGTCAACAACGGCGTCGACGTCGTTCTCCATTGCCATCGCGATCTCCAGCACATTCTCGATTCTGTCTTGAGTCTTCACTGTCGAGGTGACTGGCTTCTGCTCCAGCGGAAGCTCCTCTTCTTCTTGACAATTGGCACTTTCATTGAAGCTCAACAACTGCTGTGGATCCTGAGTCCTCACTGATGACACTTTTATCGAATCTTGCTCACTTTTTGCATTTTTATTCACAATCGAGCAATTCTTTTCCGCCTCGTTTTCGAGGTCCTGATTTCCTTTTTCAAAACTTTCATTACCGATGTATGGAACGTGCTTCTCAGCGCTTTGTTTTTCACTTTGTTTCCCGAGATTCTGGGTGAGTTTTTGGTGCGCAAGTTTCTGGTTACCGTTTTGTTTGGTGTCGTGTAGGTCCTCTTCGATTGCGATGACGTCGGCCATTTTTTGTTGCGGGGACTTTAGGGCATTGTGGGAAGAGCCGCAGAGATTGAGGTCCACGGGGACGCTGGTGACGCGGGTGTAATTTTCAAAAACTGTGGTCTTGGAGGAGCCGAAAGGTGAATAGTTGCTGAGACTTTCGTGGTAAGTGGACTCGGAGAAGCTGCAGGGCAGACTGGGAGCGCTTTGAGATTTATCCGTGAATCTAAAATTAAAACTTGACTTCTTGCTCCACCCTGGTTGGTGCTGGTGCTGCTGCTGCTGATGCTGGCTGGCCACCATATTGTTACGTCCAGCGGCCATATTAGTGGTTAAATTTAGCCTGTTACTTTGGCCAGATTTTAAGACGAGAAAAGTGTCTTGCTCCGTCTCGAGACCAATCTCGCGGAGATCGATTGTGTTGCGATAATCGAGGGAAGTCGCGTAATTTGCGCTCGAATCGCCAAACACCGTCGTTCGAAATCCGTCCTCAAAACGGTCCAGATCCGACTGCTGGGGCACTTGATGGATCTCCTCTTCGTCAAGGTCCTCCTGGTCTTCCTCGTACTCGTCGTATTCGTCGTACCAAAAGCCTCTGTCAGGAATCAAACAAACCATTGTTAGAAAATCTGAATAAATACATTTTTTTATTATAAATATAAAAAATAATATATAAAAGTAAAAAATAATGTATAAAAGTAAATATAAAAGTAAAAAATAATGTATAAAAGTAAAAAATAATGTATAAAAGTAAAAAATAATGTATAAAAGTAAAAAATAATGTATAAAAGTAAAAAATAATGTATAAAAGTAAAAACTAATATATAAAAGTAAAAAATAATGTATAACAGTAAAAAATAATATATAAAAAATTGTTATAAAATTAGTTAAAACAATGATTAAATTCCTCAATTAAAATTAGTCAATTTTTCTCGATCCAGAAACATTCATCGTTATTTTTATTTTTAATCATCATATTTCAGACGATTTTTTATACAATTTATTTTTACATCGCTTGTTAATTTAATTTAATTTTAACTTGAATTGTTATTCATCCACATGATTGATCTAAATTTTAACTTAATTTTGTTTATTCCATCAGGTCTCAAAATTTATGATCTACTGAATCTGACCTCACGATCGGTTCTTTATTTAATTTTTTTATCAATGAATTTTCTATTATTATTAACAATTTGAAGAATATGAAATTATGATCATTAAGAATTTGAAGAATATGAAATTATCATTATTAAAAATTTGAAAAATATGAAATTATGATAATTAAGAATTTGAAGAATATGAAATTATGATCATTAAGAATTTGAAGAATATGAAATTATCATCATTAAAAATTTGAAAAATATGAAATTATCATCATTAAAAAATTGAAAAATATGAAATTATGATCATTAAGAATTTGAAGAATATGAAATTATGATCATTAAAAATTTGAAGAATGTGAAAACGCTCATTGATAATTTTAAGAATGTGAAATTATGATCATTGGTAATTTTAAGAATCTGAAACTATGATCACTGATAGTTTCAAAAATACGAAATTACAATAATTGAGAATTTGAAGAACCTGCAATAATGATCATTAAGAATTTGAAGAGCCTAAAATTATGATCATTAAAAATGTCAAGAGCCTAAAATTATGATCATTGATAATTTGAAGAGCCTAAAATTATGATCATTGATAATATGAAGAGCCTGAAATTATAAACATTGATAATTTGAAGAGCCTGAAATTATAATCATTGATAATTTGAAGAGCCTAAAATTATAATCATTGATAATTTGAAGAGCCTAAAAGTATGATCATTGATAATTTGAAGAGCCTGAAATTATGATAATTGATAATTTGAAGAGCCTGAAATTATAATAATTGATAATTTGAAGAATATGGAATACAAATTTAAAAAATAATAATTAAGAATCTGGGTGGAATAAAATAGTAATCAGGTAATTAATATAGAACAAAGTGGTTGTCTGCTAAAGAAATAAAACCTTCAGCAACATCAGGGTCAAGATTGACACTTGCAGGCCAAGAAAACTGTAGGTCACGAGGCAATAGATACGTTTGGACGATAGACAGTGCCAACATTCTAACTACATCGAGGTTTAAGGTCAGCAGACAAGGGACCTTCTGTCTCGCTTACAAGATTTTCTTCTGTACACAATCGCAAACGAAAAATGATTAAACAGAAGCAAATCTCATTTGAAAAGCTCACAAACGTTCCACGAAAATTCGACAATCAGATGAAACCAAATTATCTACATTTTCATATCACCTTTCAATAAAAACTTTCCAAATGACATTTTTTCTACAAATTATTTTGCAAAAAGAAAAGTCTTTTTTTTAATTTTATTTTTTGTATATTTGTATTTTTTGTAATCTCTTGTAATCTTTTGTAATCTCTTGTAATCTTTTATAATCTCTTGTAATCTTTTGTAATATCTTGTAATCTTTAGTAATCTCTTGTAATCTTTTGTAACTTTTTGCAATCTTTTGTAACTTCATGTAATCTTTTCTAACTCCTTGTAATCTTTGGTAATTGTCTGTAATTCTTTTAATTTTTTTTAATTTTAAACACTAATTTTCAGTCATGAAAGGATCAAATTAGGAATCAAAAGGACTGGATTATTTACGAAATAATTGACTATTCTCTGGGAACGTTTGTGAAGAGTTTTTCATAAATTAGTAATGAAGAGGAATCTGCAAAAAAATGAAAAAAGTTTTAAAATAGATTTTCATCTGGAATAATAGAGAAATGTAATTGCTTCTGTTACTTTTCGAGCTGACGGAAACGAGCTGCTCCAGGCGGATTGCAAGCTATATAGAACACGACTCAGGGCTGCAATTAGAATTCGAACTACTCGCACCTCATTGGCAATAAATCTTGGCTTACAAAAAAGTTTAAAAAGTTTATGAATTTGATTATTCCTACAATTAATGCAATGACGATGAATAAAGTAAAGCAAACTTCATGCAGAATATGTAAATTAGAATATTTACAGTTCGGATATTAAAATAGAAATTCAAAAAAATTCAGGGACCTTATGAACTTAATTGTGCTTACGTTTCAATCAACTGTTGTAAATTTATTTAAACCAATTTTTAAATTGACACATACAGAATTTTTCAAGCGCTGATTGATCCAGACAAGTGTCAATATTATTATATTCAAATTGGGGTGCCATTATCTGGACAATCGATTAAAAAAAGAATAATTCAAAAAAAGTTTCCGGAACACATTCAAATATGCAAAAATATGAAACATGAATTTATTAAAAAAAAATAATGAAAATTGAGGCACAATTTTGTTAAAATTCAAATTGATCCAGAGAAGTGTAGTGTTTCTAATATTCATAAATTTTCATCTATTTTTACACCGAATCGAATAACAAAAAGAAAGTCCAAAAATAATTTCAGGAACAGATTCAAATTTGCGAAAATGTGAAACACGATTTTTGTTTAAAAAAAAGTGAAAATTGAGGCAAAATATTCTTAAAATTCAAATTGATCCAGAGAAGTGTAGTGTTTCTAATATTCATAAATTTTTATCTATTTTGACACTGAATCGAATAAAAAAATGAAAATTCAAAAATAATTTCAGGAACACATTCAAATTTGCAAAAATGTGAAACATGATTTTTGTAAAAAAAATAATGGAAATTGAGGCACAATTTTGTTAAAATTCAAATTGATCCAGAGAAGTGTAGTGTTTTTAATATTCATAAATTTTTATCTATTTTGACAATGAATCGAATAACAAAAAGAAAGTCCAAAAATAATTTCAGGAACACATTCAAATTTGCAAAAATGTGAAACATGATTTTATTAAAAAAAAATAATGAAAATTGAGGCACAATTTTGTTAAAATTCAAATTGATCCAGAGAAGTGTAGTGTTTCTAATATTCATAAATTTTTATCTATTTTGACA
>WNHD01012589.1:0-12188 GCA_011057455.1 Ganaspis sp. Gsp50 | reverse complement strand
TCATTTGTGGTGGATTTCTTTCATGTTTTTTCATTTTTAGCCAATTTCTCAAGGGTGCCCACAACCGGGTACAAATTTTTTTTTATCAAAAAATTGGCACTTTACTAGATTCTTGATATTTTTTTTTCTTTTAATGAAACCAACTCAATTCCTTTTCTGATAGTTACCTAAGACCTCCAGCTTTGTGTTCATTCTCTTAAATTTGTTTAATATGCATTTGGTCAAAAGTTATGAGGCAAAAACAAAAGGGTGCCCACAACCGGCGCACTTCCCTTACTTTTGAACAGGAGTTACAAAAGTACTTTAGATTGGAATAAATACAAAGCATAGTGGGTCATTTGAAACGTTAGAAATCCAGCTTTTGGAATATGTTTTGATTAAATAATCTGTCTTATACTTTTTAGATGAAAATGAATTGATTTAGACTATTTTTAAAAAATTGATAATTGGCACGATGACAAGGCTATGAGGAAGCAAAAACTATTAACATTTGACTATTTTTTTGGAAATGTTAGTAGAATATTTATTCTGCATAGGTAAATCTATTCGTTTTATAAAGTAGATAAGTTTTTCTGGAGGAATTACCATTAGAAAAATACAATTTTAACAGTTATAATAACAAATTGAATTTTAAATTTAAAAAATAATAAAAAAATAAATTTTTTTTTCTTAAATTTCAGAAGATATAGATACTGAATATAATTCAATTGATTAATTTTTTAGTATTGGGCTTTTTTTCAAAAGGAACTGCCATTAAAGAGAGAAAATTTTAAAAGTTATATCATAAAATCTGATTTTAAACGTCAAAGTTCATAAACAATTACCATTTACTCTGTTAATTCTTGGTAAAATATATATTTTATATAGGTCAATCGATTCTTCTCGTTGCAAGGAATCGAATTTTTTTTACTAATAAATAAATTTAAAAAATTGGTTCAATTTAAACAAATATTTTTCTGAGTGTGTACTGGACGCATGGTACGAAAATAATTTATTGACTTTTCTTAATTTTTTTTTACGTAAATTATTTGAAATTTTTGTTTATTTGTTTATTTTTGTTCCATCTTAAAGTCAATTACTGTTAAGGAAATTTTCAAGTACTTATTTTTTGCGTGTAGTACCATATTTTTATTGGCTTAGAAAACTCGAACTTCCGAATTAAAAATATGATCCTGTAAGTTAAGATATCTGTCAATAAATCCAAAGATAGATACTTTAAAGCTTAAACCATAGTGTATACATTAAACTGTAAGGATTAACACTTTTGAATACGTTCAAAAGGAAATACTAGAAGATTCACAGTATATTTAATAGAATCATTTAACTATATTTTTGTTATAACATGCATATTATTTTTAATGAAAAAGATGTTGAATAATATACATTTTATTGTATTATAGATTATATTTCTACTTATTATTTTGTAAAATTTCTGTCAGTATTATGTATAAACTTATTTTTAAATTTATGAATTTCGCATGTTAAAAAATTATTTTAACTATAGAATCATATAAGTATACACTACTGAAAATAAATTTAAATTAGATACTGTAAAAAGCAGAGTGTATATATTTGAACGAGGGCAAAGACGCCGCGCTGATTAATGCGTTAATGCAATATACAATTAATACTGAATTATTTTTTTCTCAGTGTGTGTTGCGGGCAAAAACCGATTTTCGTTTTCTGTTGAGTACAGATACGAAAAGTAGTGTAAATTTAGTGCGTTATAGAACTTTTAAAATATTAAATTAAAAAACGGAAATTTTTTCGTATCAAGAGCAACAGAAATAAGTAGATGAGAGTCAGACAAAGTGTAATTATACAGAAACAAAATTATTAATGTTTTAAAACTTTTAGCAGATGCGTATTTCTGAAATATTTCTTTTAAATTTTTGAAATGAACAGGAGGAAAATGGTTTTGAAATATTTGAATTTCGATAACTTTTAGTAAATAAAGTTTATAAACATTCCTATCGAAAAATTTAATTTCCAAAAATATTTTGTGTATAATCACAGACATATGCTGGCTTTTAAACTTTTTCACAAGAGTTCATTGAAAAAAGTCTGAAAGTATATATGACTGTGAGTGTATCATAAAGTAACTTTTTAAATTTTTGTAATTCAGGTGTTTTCCATAAATGTATGATATTACGTTAATGTAAAATGTTATAAATAATAATTAGAATATAACTTTCAAACGAGAAGTCTTATTTGTTTTTCGTTTAGTGCGTCAAACCATATATTTCCATTACCTTCTCTGCTGTGGTTTCTAAAAACTACGTTAACTGCAAAAAATGGAAAAATGAGTTTTTATATCGGTGGAATGATTGAAAAAAGATGCACCTATTAATGCAAATTATTTTTCAAAATTGTTGATACAATAATTAATCATTATTGCTTAATTAAATAAATTTGCCGTTATCCACAGAAATTGGTGAGTCGTGATTTAAGAAACTGCGTTAACTGCAAGTCTGATACCGTTAACTACAAGGGCTGTGCCAAGTTGTGACGTATTTGGCTAAGCGTGACACGGATCTGCGCAGATCCGTGGTTTCTTGAATCACGACGCTCATTTCTGAGGCCCTCGAAGCACGAGAAACCATGGAACTGCATATGAATTTACGTGTTAAAGCCATTTCGCGAATCACCATACCCGAATCGCATACCGTTATCTACATTTTTAATAATTTATTGATAGTTTAAACAAATACAACATTTATTTTTACATGATTAAAAAGAGAACATTTAACTAAATCGAATGTAACAAACGGCAATTAAAAATTTTAATTAGGCTTTCCGATGCAAGTCAAAGAAGATTCGAAAAGTTATTGGCGTTTTTCTGGGATTCTTTGATTTTGCAGTTAACGTAGTTTTTAGAAACCACGGCAGTACTCGTTTCTGGTAATTTTGGCACCAATTTCTTACTTCCATTTTCATTCCGAGCTTCAGCGCGATAGATAATTCTCACTTCTATTCGTATATATGGGCTCGGAATATAATAGTGTATTGTGTATAAAAGGTGAAGAGCAGATGATAACGCAAGGATGAGACGCAAAAGGCCAAGGGGACCCGAAGCGCAATAGGTAAAGCCAAGGAGGCAACAGATTACCTGAAATTTTATTTATTATATATTTTTTATTATGTTTATTATATTGCTATCTCTTTTTCACCTAATGTAGGTAATTGTATTTTCTAATTTAGGTTCTAACTATTCTTAAGGAATATGCGTACAGACATCACGATTGATACCTAATAATTTCTTAAAACTAAGCAACACTCAATATGAAAGTAACTTGCTGGTCTTCTGCAAAATTTGTTTACTTCGATACAGGGCATCTGCTAATAACACCATGTGATAATAACACAACTGAGAATAACACGAATGTTCGTTATGGTTTGTAAGATACTCCAATGGTTCAAAATTTACTTTCAAGCGAACAATTTTATATTTTCACGTATTAACTATCCAAATCCTGAACGATAGTCGATTCATTACATTCTGGTAAAAATAAGTGTAAAAAAAGGAAACATCTAATTAAGCGTAAATTGGAGATCTTCTACAAAGAGCAGGAACCGTTTTCGGTAAATGATATCTGCTACTGACAATAAATAGAATTGCACTTTAGTGATCCCGTGTACATTTCTATAATTACTTAAAACGTTCTTATGATAAATAAACTTATGTTTTTTGTAATTTAACGATTGATGTGATTTATAGGTGATTCCATGCTTTAATTTAGTTTCTTAAAATGGATGAGGAATCTGCTTACGTATTGCACGATTTCATATTACTTTATTCGTTTAAGGGAGGGGGGTTAGGTTAATTCGGTGAAAAAATGGCATGTCTTTAAAATTTTTTTTTGTGACACAGATAGTGTCAGATAATCTAATCAAATTTCACATAAAATTGCAACATATGCACAATATTTTTCTAAATTTTCAAAAAAAAATATTTGAATTTAAGTGATTGACAATGAATCTTCGGAAGCACCTCGAAACAAAGTTGTTTCGCGATGTTCATTGTAGCTTGTAAAAAAATCAACTAAAACAAAAAAATCAAACTATATTTGTTAAAGGATATGTTTCTTGAGGTAACCCTGGGGGGCATTTTGTTTATTTTGATTTTTCGATTTTTTGTAGCACTTTGAAGTCAAAACTTTCGGTTTTCACTGAAAAAATCGGCTAATATGTTATTGTAAAATTAATAATTATTAAAAATAACAAAGAAGCTCCCAAGAATACCAGCTGAATTATGTGACCAAGTAGTGTGCCAAATTTCAAAACACTTGGTTTAGTGGATTTTAAGTTATGGTGAACACGTACTTCAAAAATAACAAGTTTCAGAAAAAGGCTTTAAAGGTTTACACACTAAAACTTCAAAATAAAACTCAATAATTGTTTTATGCTTGATATCAGTTCCATAGAGAAAAGAGCTTTCATCAAATGATTTTTAATAATAAATATGGTTATAGCACTAATTAAAACTCAGTTGGAACTTTGGTAACAAAAAAATTAAGTTAACAAATACAGTAAGGAACTTTAAGCGTCACTTCTTATTGTTTAGCGCGGGTTAGATCAGCGAACGCTTAAATACTCATAACTTTGTTAATTTTGCTCCGATCGACTTGAAATTTGGACAGAATATTCCTGAGATATTAGAACACGAAATGGAGCAAATTTTGAAAAAAAAATTGCCGAAACTTTACACTAGTGTATTTCGACGTATTTTTTCATGCTGAAACCGAAACCAAAGTCAACATTGTTAGATTGGCTTAAACATTGGAGATAATTTCAAAAAACTGCTCAAAAACAAGAAATAGAGCAAATTAAAAAAAAATGCAGAAACTTTACACTAGTGTATTCGGACGTATTTTATTCGCGCTGAAATCGAATCTGAAGTCAAAATTCTCAGATTGGTTCGATTTTAGGAGATAATTTCAAAAAACTGCTCAAAAACACGAACAATTTTGAAAACAAATTTGCCGAAACTTTACACGAGTCTTTTATACAGTTATTGGAACTGGAATCTGAACCCGAAAACGCATGCATTTGTATATGGTCAGATTTTGTTCATAATTTTTGTAATGGTGGCTGGTATTCTGCAAGGAAACTAATATATTTAATCTCTTTTACTGTGGGATCATGCTCTTTTGTTTTCAAATGATCGGTGTAGAGTTTGCCTCTTATGATTTTTACTTCCTGGAGCTATATCTCTTTTTAAGGTCCAGCAGTAATCTGCCATCATATTTATCCCCCACGGTCCTTGATATCGACATTCCATTTCTTTGATATCTTGGTCGAATCGTTCTGCTAGTTCCTCACTATAATCTCCAAGATTTCGTGGAAAGTAATCCACGTGAGAATCCAAGAAATGCAGCTTCAAGTTCATCAAGCAACCGATATCTTTGAAATCCTTAACCATGTTTGCTACAATTTGTTTGTAATTCAGACTCTTATTATTTCCTAAGAAATTTTCCACTACGTTTTTGAAACTAAGCCACGCTTTCTTTTCTTTTTTATTCATTTTTGTTAGTAAAACATTATTGCGTAACATCTTTCTAATTTGTGGCCCATCTTGTATTATATATGTTTCCCAAGGTTTCAGATAACCTTGGGAAACATTTCTGCAATATACTGAAAGCAATCACCATCTTTATCTAAAGATATATTGCTTTACTAGTCCTAACTTTATATCATATACCACAGCCCTGTAGGTTATATTAGAGGTGGTGGTAGAACTATTGATGAATCAACTAAGGGCTTATGTAGGACATTTTTTTCTCTAGGTTTAAGTGACTGTTTCTTAGGCCAATCTTTTTTAATGTAGTGGTTTGCCCGATCTCTACTATCCCACTTACATAAGAAGCACGGCATCTTCGTGAAACCAGATTGTTATCCTAACAAAATAGTTATAATTTTTAAATCCCCACAGATTTGCCAGTTATGATCAGAATATTTAATTTTTTAAAGTATTTCATCAAATTTTCAATATTCCTCTTTAGTTGCCCTTGAATACGCAACATATTTGATTGTATCATGTAGTAACACAGCCTTTAAACTTTTGTTTGACGAGTCAATATCAGTCTTCATTTATTACTTTTATAACAATCTGGTTTTAATTGATTTATTAAACCATTTACATCTGTACAATATACTAAAGAAATATCTTCTTCGTGGGCAAAACATTTGGTAAATTCTTTCTCTCTATCTCGATAGAAAGATAATTTTACATCTGAAGTCAAATTTCTTTTTTTAAACCATGAAGCTAAATATTCTGATCCATCTTTTGGTAGTCCTGAATTCCTCACCAAATCATTTACATCTTTTTGATTCGCTGTAACTTGGTTTGTTTTTTCTAGAATATCGTATGGCCTGTAATCGTTATCGCTAAATTCACTTTCGCTTCTTTCTTCGTTATGATTCTCGGTTTCTTTATCTTCATCTGACAGTGAGTCTACTTGCATGGAACTATCACCTATAAATCCTGCAATTTTATCTTCCAACGCTAGAATGACTAGTATCAATACTTTCATTATTTTCTCCATCATGTGGATCAAAGAAAATTGGTTTCGTTAAGCTTGAAACTTCTGCATACGAGTGACTTAATTTTTTCTTACTATTTAATCTTCTTATAGCCGTCATACAGAAATAGCATGTTTCACGATTGACTGGTTTCGTCCAAATGCAAGGAATCTTTATCTTTTGCCTCGCTTGATTTTTTAACATTTTATCGCAAGTGTTACATACAATCTTTCCAAGCCAGTTGTTATCTTGATTGGAGATATCCATGTTGAAGCAATTTTTGTAAAGATTCTTGATATTGTCATTTATGTTCCTGCGATTCTTCGGCATCTCATATTTTCTACAAATATAACAGAAACAGCTTGTATTCTTACAATTATGATACGACTCATTTTGTTCTGGATGTTTCCTTGCTGAACTTGTACATCTTTATCTTGTAGCACTATACCCTGCAGTAGCCAAGCTTCCCACTACTGTAGAGCTGCAGTCGCTGGATAACGACGCCTGGGGGCCTGCTTTCTCACCCTGATCAGCCTCCGGTACTGGGCTTCCGAGACCCTACATCGTAAAACACTTTATACTTATACCAACCGTTTACCCAGGGACTCTGCCAGCATGGATCCGTTGCCCACCGTCACCACGTGGAGGTGCCCTGGTTACAGACACAAGCAAATAAATTTTCAACAAACTTATCTGATTACTGGTTAGGCATCTGATCTAGAGTCAAGGCCTGAAAAAAAAATTTCTAAACGAAAGACTTTGAATTCAGACACAACAAAAGTAAAATGCAGTTCAACCTCTTTTAAGTATCCAAAAACTAAAGAGTCTCGCTGTTTTATGACTGCTTTATTATGTAAATAAATTAATTTTTTATGCGGGCAAGTAAAAGCAAAAGTTTTTTCAAAAATTCTTAAAAGAGCAATAATTCAAAGTAAATCAATTGAGTAATTTTTTCTTGCACAGTATATTTATACTATATTCTAATATAATACCGAGTTAGGTTCGCAAACTTTTCATTTCCTATTTACAGAATTAGCCTGACGAAGCACGTAAACTAGTACATTGTCTGACTAATACTGTAATCCAGGTGCGAATTTCGATCAGCCGCCAGAGTTGATATAAGATGATGGCCAAAATTGTTAAAAATATTTCGGCATGTTTTTGGAAGTGCTTTTGATGTTTGCCTATTTAATGGTCTTTCAATGATGATTGCATTTTTTTCTACACTGAGAAAATTTACTAGGTATACTTTACTGAAAAAGTTCAGTAAAAATTGGACAGAAAGGTATTTCAGTACATTTTATTCAACACAAATGTGTTCTGTGAGAGTCTGGCGATCATTTTGGGTAGATTTTACTGCACTGCAAAGGAAAACACCAAAATATTTCGAGTTTTTGAGAGGTTTTTTGAAATTATCTCCTAAGTTTGAGCCACTCTAACAATTTTGACTTTGGTTTCGGTTTTAGGACGAAAAAATACGTCGAAATAAACGTGTAAAGTTACGACAAATTTTTTTTCTAAATTTGTTCTATTTCGTGATTTTGAACGGTTGTTTGAGCTTATATCCTAAAATCGAACCAATCTGAGAATTTTGAATTCGGATTCGGTTTCAGCGCGAAAAATTACGTCAGAATACACTAGTATTCTGTAATGTGTAATGTCTCGACCACGACACTTTTTTTGTGTGTCTGTGTAATAAATAAGGGATACATTTGCTCATATATTTCACGATTTTATATTTATTTATTCAAATAAAAAATACGGTCAATATTAAAGTAAATTTTTGGTCTTGTGCAAAAGGCAGGAATATTTTGGATTATAGGTCATTTTCTAATAAAACCAGTTTAATTCGTATTGACGATATCGAAGATAAGACAATCCAATTGTTCAAAATTTATTTTAAACGAAAAATTTTCTACTTTTACGTATTAAGTATCCAAATCGTAAAAGTTATTCGATTCATTACATCGTGGTACAAAATTGTGGAAAAAGGAAGGAATCTCTATGTAAACCTAAATCGTAGGTCTTCTGCAAAGGGCAGAAACTATTATGGGTAAAGGACTTTTGCTTATGACAGCCAGTAAATTAGTATGTTGGAGATCTTGTTTACTTCCTTACAATTATGTTGAAACTTAATTACGACAAATAAACTTATGTTTTTCTGTAAATTAACGATTGATATAATTTATATACACATAATATACTTAAATTTAGTTTCTCTAAATAGAATAGGAATTTGCTGCTATTATACTCTACGCTAACAGCTTAATTGGGCGCTTCCTTGCGGAACAAAGCACTTTGGTTTTACACCCATTTTATCTGTCCCAATTAGCTCAAGCTTCCGGCTTCTTTGGAGACCTATCTTCTTCCAGAAGCTTAGGATTTCCTCTGAAGATAAGTCCGTAATATCCTTAGGGTCCACAAACGCAGTCCCCCAGCACTTATGTCTTTCCCTTGCGAGAGCCGGGCAATGTCACAAAACATGAGTCGATGATTCTACATCTTCTCCACACTTCCTACACAATGGAGAATTATGTTCCAATTTTGTGTAGGCGACAATTAAGAAGTCCATGACCGGTGATTAGCCTGACCAAGGTTTTCAGACTGGCTTTGTTGAGCTTAAGAAGGTTATGCGAGCAGACTACGTTAAGAGTTAATCCCAACAGATTTTTCGCCTGCCATCCCCCCTCTGAGGCAGACCAAACTTTTTCATGTCTTCCTTGAATCCACCTATTCTGTCAGCTAAGGCTGACTTGCTGTTCATGCAAATCTTGATTTGCCTCTCAGACGTTTCCTTTTCAAATACCATCTGGGCGCAGCCCAACACCGCGCAAACCTCCTCCTGCCAGACCGTTGAAGAATGTGCCAATGATATTGATACTCTAGTGCAGCCAATGCTTCTGTACACACCCGCCCCTGTGCCGCACTCCATTTTGGAGACGTCTACATACCAAACGTCTCCCGTTAAGGGAAAAGCCTTCTTCCAGTCATCCCTGTGTGGGATTTTAACCTGGATTAATGGTTCAAATTTAATCTTCTTCGTCATTCTGTCTTGTCCCATACTCATTTCTGGAAAAGTCAGAATCGATTCAGGGAACGTAGTGTGTTCACCACCCTGTTCTCATCTGCCCTGCGCTTTGATCCTACTCATAGTGAGTGCAGCTTTAGCTAGGACAGAGATGTAAAGGTTTTTCCGAGATCATGAATCCCAGTGTCGCAGTTGGCGTGGTCTTCATTGCCGCCGTTATTCGTCTGAAAACAATTGCTTGTAAACGCTTTAGTTTCTTTTTTATCGTAATGAGTTTAGTCCTGGTCAACCAAACAATTGCGGCATGCATAAATCTTGGCTTTAGAACCATCCTGTATAGCCAGTGAACCATACTTGGTCTGACACCCCTAGATGTTCCAATTGCCCTTCTGTTAATACGAATCTTCTTAGTATTACAAGGAAATCATCCGCATAATTTTGCGTAAAATGTCCCTTTTCATTAAACTTCCTAAGAAGTCCATCTGCGACCATGCACCACAGTAGGGGTGATAACACTCCCCCTTGTGGGCATCCATTCGATACAAAGCCTTTTATTCTTGCTTCGACAAACTCTGCTTTTAAGCATCTGTCTTGTAGCATATTTCTGATCAACCTAATGAGTGGCTCAGGCACGCCACAATTCTGTGCTTCCTGGCAGATAGTTCATGGAATTTGCTTACATACTTTACAATTTTTAATAATAATTCATTAGGTTGCTCGCCTAGTGTTTGTACGCAAAGTATAAGTGATAGTAGGGAATAGTAGGAGAAACGTGTAAGGAAGTGGTAAGTTTGTATAAAGTCCATCAATGCTGGGGACCATTAAGAGAGAGAGAGAGAGAGAGAGAGAGAGAGAGAGAGAAGAGAGGTATAGTACCGTCCATAATTATGCGAACGCTTACGTTGAGCGATATTAAAAAGACGACTATCTTTAGACTGCGATTTCTCCGCCAAAAATGGAGGTCGACAATTCTTTAAAAAAGAGTTTAAAAGCTTATAAAATTTCCAAAAATAATGATCTGTATTAGATTTTAATAGCTTTAAAAGATTTTTAAATATCACGACTGAAAATTCGTGTAATTTTTTAAATTCTTGGAAATTCCATACTTCAACTTCAACTCTTTGCCTATGTCAGACAAAATGATGGAAATATATGACACTTAACAGAAATAATCGTCATATATTTCCCTTCAATCAAAGTGGAAGAAACTTAAAAAATAATAAGTAGTTTTTGAGTAATGGGTTGAAATGTCAAGCTCCTACATTGTCGAATTTCCGCGGTGATTGAGCCGGGTTGACGGTATTTCTGTAGAGAGAGACATCTAATGCGCATCATTATTTTGAAAATTTTATAAGCTTTCCAAATCTTTTTTAAACAATTGTCTACCTTCATTTTTGGCGGAGAAACCGTAGTTTAAAGACAGTCGTCTTTTTAACATGACCTAAGGGTAAAATTATGGACGGTACTGTACTTTAGAAAATCTTAAGTGGAGGGACATATTTTGTAGGGATCAATGAGAGTGAGAGAGAGGAGATGGGTCTATTAGGGATAGAAGTAGAAGTTGCTTTTCGAAAGTCTGAGCCAGGGATCATTGAGAGTGAGAGAGAACAAGGGTAAACGAAGGTAAACATCTTAACTAGAAGGGACGTATTTTGTGGGGATCATTGAAAGTGAGATACATGAGAGGGGTGCACGGCGGTTAGAAAGAGAGGTTACTTTTAGAAAGCTTAAAGTAGTTCTTATTTTGTAAATTTTGAAGAAAATCTAAAGTCAATTTTATTATTTCTGAAAATTAGTATTGTTTATTTCTTATTATTATTTAATATTTTGCTTGATAAAAACTAGCTAATAAAACATAATACTTATCTGACAAGTTTTATTTAACATAATATTAATTTGTCATAAAATACTTTTGATATAAGTGATCTGGACAGTTAACAGGGACCTGATGTTCGAAAAAATTGATTTTTACTTTTTTGTTGATTCTTATAGAAGAAGATTTACCCTTCCCAATGCAACAAAGCGCGCATTTTGAGCTTCATTACTTTTTTTACAAATGCACTTCAAAGAAGGACTTCGTTGTTAAAAAAAAACGTGAACAATTTTAGTAGAAAAGAAGTTTATAAAAATTGATTGGATTTGCTTGCAACTCATTACTCGGGTTTTTTTTTGGGTCGCTGATTATAAAGCTGAAATCAGATTTACAAAATTCAAAATTGAGGATCTAATATGGCTGACAAAAATTGAAAATTATTCGGACTAGCGTCAATATCTCGCTCGCTAACGCTCGCTCGATTTCTTGATTATTTGTTATTAACTTGCAGATATTACTATATTATGAATTGTAATTGATTGTGAATTACATTTAATTCTTGTTTTCATATAAGTTGATGAAATAGAAATAAAAATGATATTTATTTTTTGCAATATATTTATATTATAACAATATAAATATATTGCAAAAAATAAATAAATAATAATATTATAATATTATAATATTTATATAATAAATCTATTTATGGTATTGCATAATTGATAGGTTTCAATTATAAAATAAAAATAAAATTTTAAGTTTCTTTAATATTTGTATATTTAGAAATTTCATATTATATATGAACCGTTTGCTCGAAAAACGGCT
>WNHD01012568.1:0-10943 GCA_011057455.1 Ganaspis sp. Gsp50 | reverse complement strand
TTTTTGAAGTAGAAATGCACGTGCAAATGCACGAAGAAGGTTCCAAATCGCTACTTGAATTTCCACGTGATTTAATTAATCGCACCTAAATTTCTACGTACATTTCCACCAAAAATATGCACGTGATTTTCAACGTAGTATTCTACGAGAATATTTTCACCTGGGGATCTTGAGCTTCTGGAAGAAGACAGGTCTCTAAAGAAACCGGAAGCTTAATAAATTAAAATATAATACACCTTTCTTCTTTAATTCCTTTATCTGCTCATTATTCCCGAACCAGGCGTAAAGAGCAGAATATTCCGGACACTAACCTGTCAACCTTTACAATACTTTCTGATACTCCATAGCACGGTAGAGCTCAATTTGTGAAGTTGAAATCAAGAGTTCGGTTGTTAGGTTGTGCTAAAGACGGGCCAGATAATCATACTGAAGGTTCCCCCTCAGCTGGCGGTGCGCACGCACAACAGATCCGTTTAGTGTGTTTCGTGCCCAACAGGGTGCGCCACCGCCTGGTGCAAGCGGCTGACTAATTCCTTCCCTCGTGAAAATTTTCGGGCGGATATCCGCCCGGACAGACCAACCCGATATCCATATGTCTTTTTGGAACATTCCACTCGGAAATCCACCTGGAAATCCGGCCGGTACTTTTTCAACTTTTGATACTTAAGAGATATTTGAAATTTGACATCAAATTTGAATTTTGAGACCCCAAAGTGGTCTCACTTGCAAATTTCCACAATTTATAATGTGGATATTTAACAGGTTTGAAGTCTATTAAGGAGGCGCATTCTTCCACCTGGAATTCCGCCCGAATATCCGTCCAGATTTCCGAGAAGATTGTATTCCGGGCGGATGTCAGGGCGGAATGTTTAAAAAAGACATATGGATTCCCGGTCGGTTTGTCAGGGTGGATTTCCGACCGGAAATTTTCACTTGGGTTTTGATTTTAAATGTCTGGAAAACTATTCTTATGCGTGATTAGAGATTTTATTTTCGTTTTCTTTCAGTGACGACTGACCACCTTACAGTTCTTTTTTTATTAACAAGATACAAATAAAAATACAAATAGTTCTTTAAGAAGTGTCGGTCAACGATTTCTCTTAAAGAATGAAATCAAATTCTTTTTTAACTCAAGTAGAATAACAAAGCAGAAATCACCGACAATTATTACGGAAATTCGAGATAATAATGGAAGTTGAGTGTGATTTCGGCTTGTGAATCGCGATTATTTTATTTTTACGTAAAAATAACTCAAACAGTAAAGTGATTTTTATGCGAGACCGTGGTGAAACCACTTTTGTGGCGGGTTTATGATAATCCACGTCACAATATGGTTATACAAAAAACAACCGGTTAATACACAAGTATCATACCCGGGTTTTATATTGGTTTATAAATAGAAAATTTGTTTAAAAATAATAATACGTTCCGCATACTACATATTCTTTTATTCATGTCCAACAACAATGAATATTGTCTATACACGTAATCGCATGCTTATAACACTAAAAATCCCTAACGCTCCTAACGGATTTAAACCTTATACCAAATACATAAGGGAATAACGCTTAACGAACGCGGCTATTCTACTCAACTGAAACTCTTTCTTTAAACCTTGTACTACTTCAACAATGTACAGTCTCATATATACATGATTATACACGGTTATACGTTGTTTTACATGGTTCTTACCAGGAGTTTTATAAATGATTAAACATGGTTGTACATCAGTACTATAGTTGAAAGAGTTCTAAGCCACCTCCCTGATCGGTCGGTAAAGTAGATCATGCGGGCTCGTGTCCGTGCTAGAACTTGGTGGGTGAGTTATCATCGGTCGGTAATGGATCATCTTGACATTAGTTCAATTTCAGTCGGTTAATTAGGTATCTGTTTTAACGGCAGAGTAAGTTTATGTAAGGTTCTAGAAGGTTGTGGAAGTTTCTAGGAAGATCATG
The DNA here is from genome assembly GCA_011057455.1 of Ganaspis sp. Gsp50. Lineage (NCBI taxonomy): Eukaryota > Metazoa > Arthropoda > Insecta > Hymenoptera > Figitidae > Ganaspis > Ganaspis sp. Gsp50. The sequence goes on along the minus strand of WNHD01012568.1, from coordinate 8,988 downwards.
GGTGAATTGTAGTAATTTCAGGGTACTATTTTCGTTGTTTTTAATAAGCGCGTGTCTGTTTTACCGACTGAGATACAATTTTTATTTTGAAAAATCACTCACCGGTTTTCAAATCCTTATTCTCCATATAGTGTATTGGTAATTGAAAAAAGCTAAAAAATGCATTAAAAGTCGAAAAATGTCACTAAACGTTTTTCAATCACCAGTCCATTATGTAGTGTGTTGGTAATTAAAAAAAGCTGAAAAAATGCATGAATAGTCGAGAAATTTCATTGAGCGTTTTGAATATTGTAATATATGTCACTTATCGCCCTTGAAAATGTATTGTTGAAAAAGTTTGATTTATTAGTTAGAATGTTATAAAGTTTAAAAAGAAAAGTATGGGAAGACAATGAGCGAGTATTAATTTCTAGAAACAGCCAGATATTGATCCTTATACGCAAAAGTTCGATCGGTAAAGTGTTTTATTGACATAGTCAGTATATAGGTAAGTATTCTCCTCTCAAAGTCCTCACCACAAATGTCCCATTTCCTCACCACCGCTGCCAGAGCGAATCGATCCAGAGCCTTTGGTCGAAGCACGTCTCGCTGATCCACGAATACGATTCCTCTCGCACAGGCCTAGTGTGGCCGAGATTGAAAGACTAAAGGAGGTCCGTGCAAAAATAGATCGCCTTTTGGTAGAGGAAAGATCTCAGTGGTGCGAAAGGTTCCCTGGCTTATGGAACTATCTGGAATACTCCAGGGAACACAGGTTGTTGATCCGGAAATCCTCGCTCGGGACGAAATACGTGTGGACTAAGAGGGAGCGCGTGTTAAGTGACGCCGACGCTGCTGACCAGCGACAGGTGTACCTCTTTAAATGGGAAAATAGTGAAAAGGACCCATATGTGCGTAATAAGGGCAGAGAACGCTATAATTTTAGATAAATCGGTAGTGTGAACTTTTTTTTACTTCCCCTGAAAACCCAGTAAAACTCTTGTTTGACTTTGCTACCATTTCCACCCGTAACAAGCCAGTTACAAATGAGCTGCTACGAGTACTCCAATCTCAATTATTAAGACTTTAATGTATTACTGGTTGTTTTTTCGATGGAAAAGTCAAGGTTCTTGCTCTAAACAAGGAAAAATACATTTTCTTCACAAAATATGTAAAAGACCCGCGGATCAAATTTCAGTTCATTGATTCATTCAGGTTTCTGCTTGCATCTCTGGAGAAGTTAGCATTGTATCTTATTGAGTACAAATGTATTGATGCAAAGTTTCCCGGTGTTGAAAATGAAAAAATTGAGTTATTAACGCGAAAGGGTGTTATGCCCTACGAATATCTCAATAAGAAAGAGAAACTTAATGACACGCAACTACCTGCTCAGAAAGACTTTTACAGTACACTGAACGATTCAACGATTACTGGCGAAGACTATAGACATGCACTGCATTTGAGTGTCAGACGTTAGGTGATTACGTGAAACTGTACATGAAAACTGACGTTCTGCTTTTAGCCGATGTTTTCAAGAGTTTTCGCGATCAGTGTTCAGAGTTTACGATCTGAATCCTGCGCATCACTACACTACACCCAGTTTAACTTGGAACGCCATGCTCAAGTATACAAATGCACGCTTGGAGCTTCTCACTGACGTTGATTGAGCAAGACAAGCAAGGTGGTGTGAGTAAGTTTGGATGAGAATAACTTGTTTGGGTGGACAATGGGACCAACCGTTACCCTATGGACAGTTCGAGTGGGTCTGTAACGTCCGTGACGACTTTAATTTCAACATACCTGACGATTCCCCATTTGGATATATTCTTAAAGATGATTTAGACTATTCGTAGGATCTTCACGGTGAGCACAATGATTTACCGTTGTGTCCGTAACACGCGAAACCGTCTGGTTCTAGTGCAGCAAAGCTCCTTACTACCCTCTCACTGAAACGAAAGTATGTTATTCACTATCTAAAACAGGCCCTATCGAACGGATTAGTATTGAAGGGAAAACATCGCATTTTAATTTAATTTATTTATTATAAACGGGCATAGCCCTTAAAAAATACAAAAGTACATAATTATGTAAACCTAGATGTTAGCGAAGAAATGATACAACTAAGAAAAATTTACAATTGTTCTAATACTGATCGACACAAAACATTTATAAAATTGTTTAATGGAATGCCGTAGAAGTCGACTGTGTTGTGAAGCACATTTGCTTCCCTTCCTAATCTGGATAGGACGGAGTTCTCACCATACCCGGAGCGATGAAAAGGGAGTCTAAGGAGAGACGGATTTCTGGTATCCCGAATTGGAACAGAAAAGCTTAAAGAGTTTAAAAAAAGGACAGTTGATAATTCCGTTAATTAATTTAAAAAGAAATAAAAGATCATTAAATAAGATTTTAACACATTGGATTATGTGTGAACAACAACGTTTCGATGGCTTGGTTCGCCATCCTCTTCAGGTCACTCTTGTTAAAATAATTAATAAATTAGTTACATTATATAACAGTCAAAAATTAAATATAAATTGTTAAGAATTAACAATACATTATATAATTATTTTAACAAGAGTGACCTGAAGAGGAAGGGATTTAATACTTATTTCAATCTATTTTTAAGTAATTTGATTACAAAAACCCGTCTCAACTCAGTGTAATTATGTGAGTTCCTATCGAAAGGTGTACACGCATGTCTGGCCGTAAACCGCAAAAACGGATCTCAACACGTTCGAGCTGAGTATCGTAAATATCCTGATGTGAAGACCATATTAACCCTTTAGCAGTCCAGCTATAATATCCTTTTTGAGCCAAAAATTTTTCAAACAAATTTTTTTTTGTTAAGTGTTTTATTTAATGCTTTTTGGGTCTCTGATTCCAAATCTGAAGTCAAGATTTGAAAATTCAAAATGGTGGATCCAAAATGGGGGATCCAACATGTCGACTAAAATTTAAAAAAAAACTACAAATTTGGTTAATAATGCCTTCTTGTGGGTTTTTGGGATAGCTGAACTCATATTTTAAGTCGAAATTAAAAAATGTTTACTTTCAAAATGTCAATAAGTCAAAAGCCTGGGAGAAAGTATTATTAAACAAATATTTTAAATTTTTACAATTTTGGTCGACATTTTGGATTCTTTATTTTGAATTTTTCAATTTTGACTTCAGATTTGTATTCAGCGACCCAAAAATACCCATAGAAAGCACTATTAACTAAATACGAGGAAATTTCAAAATACTCGGTCGCCATTTTGGATCCGCCATTTTGAATTTTCAAATTTCGACTTAGAATTCGGATTCAGCAACCCCAAAAATCTTAGAATACGTTGTGATATTAAATTTTTTCTTTGTTTAGGTCCTTATTTTTAAGATGCCCATGTGTGTGTCATGAAGCAAAAGTGGCACGACTTTTTTTGCCCATATGTGTGTTAACAACTGTTAAGGGGTTAAGGATGCAAACTGAATCTTTGGTCAAACAAATGAGAAGTAAAGAGTTTTTAACGCAAAGACATTTTTAAATCGAAACGCATTCCTGATGACAAACCCCAAATCCCTCACTGCACTATTGACATTTTCCACGTTGTGATTTCTGAAAGTCAAGGAGGAGTCCAGGATTACTCCAAGGTCCCGCACCGAGGTCACTCTAGAGAGCAGATGATTACCAATTAAATATTTATAATCATAAAATGTCAAACGCTTGAAAAAGGAAATAACGTTACATTTTTTAATGTCAATAGGAAGATTATTTAAAATTGTGCAAGCTACAAGCTGATTGAGATCTTCCTGAAGATCACAGCAATCTCGTATGGATAAAATCAATTTGTAAAATTTAATATCATCTACGAATAAAATTAATGAACTATATTTAAAAAAACAGAAAAGATGTCATTAATAAAAAGCAAGAATAGCAGAGGACCAAGATGCGAGCCCTGAAGAACCCCAAATGGAGCTAGAAAAACGTCCGAATAATCGGCTCCTATTCGAACTGACAAGTATCAGTCTGAGAGATAGCTTCTTATCCAAGAAATCAAGAGCTCAGAAAAACCCATGGATTCGATCTTTGTCACCAGGATCTGATGGTCAACCTTATCGAACGCCTTAGAAAAGTCGGTATATATGGCGTCGATCTGCGAACTTGCCTCGCCATTACTGGAGACAAAGTCAGCAAAAATAGAGAGATTGGTCAAAACAGATCAACGTCTCATGAAACCGTGCTGCTCATCAATAATACGGTTTTCCAATTGACTGTAAAGAGGGTCAAAAACCAAGCTTTCAAAAACTTTAGGAATCGCACTGAGGATTGTAATAGGTCGATAATTTATAACTTTAGCCCTGTCTCTATCCTTATAAACCAAAACGACTATTCCCCTCCTCCAAATCTCAGGAAATACCCCAGAAGGTAAAGGTTTATTGAAAAGAATGTAGAATGGTAAGATAAAAGCTAAGCAGCACGATTTCAAAATTCCAGGAGAAATGTGATCAGGACCAGCACCCTTTCTAGCATCAAGGCCCTTAAGTTTATTTAAAATCATAGTTTTACTAAAAGAGATAATAGTTATGTGATCCGAATTGAGATCGTCTCGATCATAAACGGGAGCGACACTAGAGAGGCCAGTAAAAACAGAACTGAAGAAAGAGCTAAAATAATTAGGGATTTCTATATCTGTTGACACTATAGTGTCAGCAAAGCACATTTCCCCCAGAATTCGAGACTCCTGACGCAATGAGTTTACGTAATTCCAGAAGAATTTAGGGTTAGAAACTACAGAATTCTTTACTCGCGAAATATAGTTATTATAAGCAGCTCTTGATATAGATTTACAGTTAGAGTGAAGATTGGAGAAAACCTGGTAATCGATTGAATTGCCACTTCCCTTGCGAATTTGATGAGTCGATATTTTCAAACAGATGGATAATAAGTGTCAGTAAAAGTACTTTTTATCGGAAGCACTTGGAATTGTGATATTGGAAGTAGAAAAAAACAATGGGGGATGATATGGATCTACCGGCAGGAGAGGATCGACGGATAATTTAAAAGTAAAGTTCGTAGTATTACACAGAACCAGATCAAGAATTGAGCCAGCAGTGTTGGTATACGTATTGACCTAATCAATATTCAAAAAATTCAAAGAGTCAGGCGCAACGCAATATCTCTGATAAGACGAGGGGATCCAGCTTCAGTAGCACAAGAAGTTACACCATCCGATACGATATTCCATTTAATTCTTGGCAGATTAAAGTCTCCGATTATACAAAAAACAGCTGTAGGGTAAAGTAAATAGACCTCCTCTAATATTGAGCAAACTAAGGAATACGTGTCCAGTTTAGAATTGGGAGGAATATAAAATGACAAAATGAAGCATTTTGAAAATTTCAAAATATCTATACACTTATAGGTGGCTCTTAAAGTGAATTCTGGCCACATTTTGTTTCTAAGTGTACGATTGAAGCGTTCAACGATATATGCCTTCAGATTACTGTGCGTTGAGTACAAGTTAATTCCATAACGTGACATGAGATTTTTAAATAGTGTATTGTAAAACTCTTTTCCTTAATCGGTATGTAATTTTTTTGATGCACGTCCCTGCACCAGTATGGACTCCATTAATGCAGTAACATCATTTGCGTTTTTACTCTTGACAGGAACAGCCCAAGCTTACTTTGCAAAGATGTCAATAACCGTGAGCAACTACTTGTAAACCTTATTTTCTCTAGAATAAGGTAACATTTCAACTAAATCCGCCTGCGAAGTCTCATCAATACCACACATTTGTACACTACGACGTGGATAGGTTTTTCTAGCCGGCTTATGAAGTTCAGATACTACTGTTAAGATTTTGTCGTACATTTTTGAGAGCTATTAAACGAGAATTCAGTTGACAAATGATATCAGCGTTCCGATAAGACAAATCTTGATTTATTTGAGCTTCTAAATTTTTCAACTTTGTAGTTATTGAGTCTTCGAGGATTTTCAGCAACACTATAATGTTGTCAATCGCTGCCCTCTGTGAAGATGTAACTTGATACACTAGGCGTACTTCACGCTGTATGATATATTGTCCAAGTTTTAATGTAACTGCGTCGTCTTCTATTACGGTCTTTAGCAACGTTGCAAAGACGTTTACCCTCTATGTCGTAATTACTAACTAAGGTGGTCCGCGACTTTCTGTAGCTCCTCCAAACACATCAAGGCTCATTGTTAAACTTCACGAAGTTCTTCAATGATTGAAATAATTTCATTGTTGTGACTAAGATTTCCAGCTGCCTGAGGTGCAATGAGTAAACGAAGGCGATCCACCAGCTCATTCGAATCATCCCAGTAGACATAGTCGGTATTGGTATTTTTCCTGTCTATCATTAATTTAGGTAATGCACCGCTACCGGTTGCAGAAATGTAGAAAAATGCTCTTATATTTTTTGTTTTTCACAGGCAACATCGTCAAAGACAATAATTGAATTTGGTCAAGCTTCACTCAGCAATACTATTTCCTCATTTTCACTGTACGGAAAGTACTGTGCACCATCCACAGCTCTCAACACTCTTCATAAGAATTTATATTTTTGCGGTTTTAGAGATTTGGAGTAAATAAAGATGTTGTCAAAACGTAAATCGTTCGGGTGTAAGATTAGAGCTAATAGTACGTTCGTTTTGCCGCAATTTGATGGTCCACAAAATACAGCACGAATGCTGTCTGGAAGTAGGCTACTCTATAGTGTCCTCTTGACGGTCTCTTGCTGAATGAGGTTGTCAAAGTTGACAACTGAAAGCTTTACTGGTTATGACATAAACTGTATCTTGACTGTTACTGCCTAAAAAAGTATAAATACACTTTTCATGAGTTATCTGCAAACCTTCGTTCAGTAGGGAATGATTGTACATCACGGAAAACAAAAAGCTGCTCAGCATATTCGTAAACGTCATCAGTATGGCAGAGGGCTCATTAACCACTAGGCTGCCGGAAAACCTATATTTAGGCTTAATTGCTGGATTTGCCAAACGCCGGCAGCATACAGGTTAACAAGCTTATGAATCCACCAGACGCAGCGTGTAAGGAACACGACATTGATTACTGACAAAATCGGGAGAACGTAGCAGCAAGAAATTTGTCAGATAAAGTATTAGATGACATGGCGTGACAACGTGTTATTTCCACAGATTCTCGAATCGGTGAAAAGGCAGCAGCAGTGGTAATAACAAGCATAATGAAGGCTAAATACAAACTTGCAATAGATTTAGAGACAAAGAAACACAAAAAGAATAAAGTGAAACAAAGGACTCGAATAAAACCCAAGAGCAAACAAGTGACCTTCAGAAAGGTTGCTGCTGCAGCCTAAAAAACAATGAGTCCAAGCTGCTGTAACAATTCAGTCTGCATTGATAGGTGCACAGGAAGCTATTAAATCAGCTGGTGGAAAACGGAAAGTACATTATCCACGTGTTCTACCACTGCCTTCAAAAGTTGGTGGTTTCTTACTACTAATATCTATTATATTTTTTAAATTTTATCAATTTTCTAACGGCTATATAAGGGTAAATCCACATAACTGGTCGATTTCATGTTACTCACAAATTTATCTTTTTTAATAACATATTATAGGATATTATTATATTTACATAACTTGAGAATCTTCCCGAGAATGTAATAAAGTAATATTGAATGAATTAATAATAAATTGTCTTTTTAAAGAACAAAATAAAACAAATTATTCCAATTGAAAAATTTAAATATGGTGTGTTACTCTGGCTAAAAATCTTCGTTCTTTTAACTGTAACTTTTTCAGCATAAAACGATATAATTCCAAACGATGGGAAATTGAAGTTGATATTTCATTAAATGTATTAATGGTTGGAAAAAGTAAGTGCCTTTAATTAGAAATGAATGGTAAATGTTTAAAGTAGCGTTACTCAGTATTTTTTAGGAATTAAAATTTAGAGGTTTTTATATTTTTTAGTCTTCAGCGACCACTGAATTGCAATTCTTTAAATTTGCATTTAATCGCCAGAAATAGAAGAACAAATTTGTACTTATAAAAACAATGTGCTTTCACAGATAAATAAAATATACCAAAAAATATAACTTTATGCCAGAGCGTGAATGACTTTACGTTTAATCATTTTTTAATAGCACAATTACAGCTTGCAATCATTTAGGATAAAACATTGCGTGATCATTTAAATAATGATTTAAAATTTTGTTCTTACAAACACTAAATATTATTTTTAACTAGCGCCGCCAACGTCCGCAAGTGACCGTTAGCGTTGATTCCATTCTCATTTTCTTTTTTCTTTCTCCGCATTTTACAAATTTTCTTCTGAATATATTTCACTAAATATTTCACCTATGAATTAATTTTATATTTGCGGTATTTATATGTATATGAATATGTATATGAATAAGCAATTTATTTTATTTATTGTTAACAAAAGATTTACTTTGATGCTTTTTTTCTAATATAACACCGTCCAACAAAAAAAAACTTTGGTCTGCACCCATGAAGAAATCAAGCATTTTTGGAAAGTAGAGACAAAAAAAAAGTACCCCTATTTGGCCCATTTTCTAGATCGAATTCGTTTAAGGGTTTTAGGGGCAAAAACAACCCTTAAGTCAAAGGTGACACAATATCCTTGAAAATCTTTTCTGATTTTTATGTACACCTGAAGCTCGATCCGTGCGCGCCCGATCCGTGCGTCGTCCGCGGGGGTTCGTTGATGAGAGGTGCGCGGGGCAAAGAGAAAGACCATTGTTCGCTCCAGATTGTTTACGTTTTCTCATTGTTCTGCTCCCGCTCAATCCGTAATACGCATCCCCAAATGGGCGCACGGATCGAGCTTCAGGTGTAACTTGGTATCTAAGGGTCTTTGGCGTCACTGATTATGAATCTAAAATTAGTTTTCAAAAACTCAAAATGGCGGATGGTTTTATGAAAATATTGTTCGATTTCCATGAAACTTGATACCTATGGGTTTTTGGGGTCACTAATTACGATTCTGAAATTAGTTTT
>WNHD01012536.1:0-11051 GCA_011057455.1 Ganaspis sp. Gsp50 | reverse complement strand
ACCCACCACATTCTATTATGCGCACGCAGTCATAAGTTCACACCCACCACATTCTATTATGCGCACGCAGTCATAAGTTTACCCCCCACCTCATTCTTCTATGCGCACGCAGTCATAAGTTCACTTCCATCACGTTTTTTTTTTGCATGAATGAACACACACTTACTTCTATCTTAAATTAGCGCATAGGATAAATTATATGCTTTAAAAAGAAATAGACAACTTGAAAATTATAATTTAAATTAATATATTTTATAAAATGAATTTTATTTTTACATATTTTAAAAGTAAAAGAAAGGAACACTAATCTTCTTGTAGTAATTCATTCATCTGAAACAAAAAATACATTTTTTTTAATTAATAAAAAAGATACTTTTATAGTTTTGAATAAATTAGTAAGTAAATAAATTAACCTCATCATCACTAATGTCTAGAACTAAAATATCCGAATCTGAATCATCGGAGTCGATGTCATAAACCACAACTTCCATGTCACAGTCACACCCAGAATCATTATCATCTAAATCATCATCGTCATTGAAATCATCATCTAAATCATCATCGTCATCTAAATCATCATCTAAATCTTCATCAGAATCACTAATGATGATAGTGTCCGCCTGACTATCATAATTGTCATTATCAATGTTTTCATCCTCACTATATAAGACGAGAATCGAATCTTCATCACTATCTCCATCCTCGGAAGGCGAGTTGGGAGAGACGTTATATTTGTCCATATTTTATATTTTTGATTCTAAATAGATAAGTTTTTTTTAATTTAATACATTTATATTTTAAGAATTAATTAAAAAATAATCTAAAATCTAAAAAGAACATTTTTTTTTAAACTTATGGATTTATATCTTTAAGAAATAAAATATGATTCTTTATTTATATAATAGAAAATTCTGCCATTTGAAACAGCTTAATTACAAAATTTCAAAGCATTACTTATACTCTAAGCTATGACTTATATTCTAGACTATTACTAGGCATACAACTACTTACATCGCTAAACAACCTAAAAAGAATGACTCTCCTGAATCGTGAGCATCACCTCGAAGCCAACAGTCTCCCCTCCACCTCAGGTACACTTTCAATACGCTTGCGCGATATCGGATGCTCGCGGTCGATTGCTAAGTATCGATTCCTAAGAAATGAATCGATCTTAAATACGCTTGCGCGATATCGGATGCTCGTGGTCGATTGCTAAGTATCGATTCCCAAGAAATGAATCGATCTTAAATAGAGTTGAGAATTATCCATCCCTAGTGTGTGTGTGTCATATAAGTGAAAAAAACTTTGCAATTAATTAGATAATTTACATAGTTAATTTATAAATTAAGTTCTCTTAAATGAATTCAATAATGTATTTCATCGTAAATTTAACGTTTAATTTCATATACTTGTACTTTATCCTTATTTGTATAATTTTATAATATAACCTCAAAATGTCATATGTTTATTTATATTCTGTTATTTAAATTACAAAAATTATCATTGTTTTCTACACATCAATTATAATTAAGGCCTTCAAAAAGTGTATTTAATAATTGTTTTCTATTATATGTATATATCACCAAAGTATTTATAAAAAAATATAATACATTTTGTTAACTTAACACATGATAATAAATACAAACATACTTTTTGTTTATTTCTTGTTAAAGAACAAACTTTTTACTTTAAAGCAAAATCATATAAAGATTTATTATTATTAATAATAATTTTAACTATTTTTAAATTAATTACCATTTTTTCCCAAAATAGTTATTTTCAATAGTTTGTTATATCAAAACAACTTTATTTATAATTAAAAAAACATCACAATTAGCTTTAAACAAATATAATTGACAATTTCTTTTTTCAAAGAATGATACCACAAGTTATCACAGTATATAATAAAGGGTTATGTGATGAAATAAATGTTATGAATTATAAAACCATTTATTTATAATAATTTTACAAAATATAAGCTTTTAGTTGTTCTTAAACAACATTCACATTTTACTTAGTGATAAACTTAAGCTATAAATTGTACAAAATAATACAAATAAACTGTAAAAAAATAAAAGTGAAAATACAAAAATGTCTTAATAAATGTGAGAGAAAAGCATTTACATTTCTTTATGGAGATTTTGATCCATTATAGCCGGTGATGTTTTCATGAAAATGAAATAGAATAAAAAATAAAATAGAAGCTTGCACACAATAAAAATAAACAATTTCTTCTGCGGACAGAAAACAGAATTGTTTTAATGCATTAAACAGAAATTAACGATATCGTTAAAAATAAATAAAAATAAAAACATAAATTAGAAACATGCACAACAATTTTGCATGGCTAATAAAATAAAAGAATTCTCTTGGAAAAAAGAAATAAATATTTTAATGCATTAAAAAGAAATAAACATAATCGTTAAAACTAAAAAAAAAATTTGAAACTTGTATACCATTGTTTGTGGCTTATAAAGCAAACAAAACAAAAACGAAATCGTTTAATATAAAAAAGAAACATAAATTGGAAATTTGCACACTTATCTTGTGGCTAATAATAAACAAAACAAAAACGAAATCGTTTAATATAAAAGAAGAAACATAAATTGGAAATTTGCACACTTATCTTGTGGCTAATAATAAACAAAACAAAAACGAAATCGTCGAAAATAAAAGCAGAAGTGTAAAATTGAAATTTGCACACTTATTATGTGGGTAAAAATAAACGAAGAAAAAGGTTCTGTTGTGAAAATTAAAACAGACATTTTTGAAAGAATTAAATCGTTTCAGATAAGAAAAAGCAAAACAATTAATCTAAAACATGCACACTTTTTGTATGGTGAATAAAATGTAAAAAAAAAAAAAAAGGTTTCTTTGAAAAAAAAACAGATACAGAGATATCTTTAACGCATTAAGGAAAAGAACTGAACGAAATTGCTAATAAAAAAAAAATATCATTTGCTAACAAGTATTTCAAATATGAATTATCTTTTCTCCTTTTTCTGTTTTTTATTCTTGTTAGTTTTCCTCTGCCTTTTATGACCTGTGGCGACTTTTGAAGGTCTTGTAGGCTTGCGTACGCAGGGGTTTTGTTTTGAATCATCATCATCAGATGATGATGATGATGAGGAGCTCGTTGAGCTCGAGGAGCTTGAAGAAGTTGAAGAGCTCGAGGAGCTTGAAGAAGTTGAAGAGCTCGAAGATGATGATGACAGTTGTGCTCTTTTAATAACTGATTCTTCCCCCGACGCTCCTGGTTGTGGTATTACGGGAGCAGATGGTCCTGGTTGAGATATTACGGGAGCAGATGGTCCTGGTTGTGGTATTACGGGAGCAGATAGTCCTGGTTGAGATATTACGGGGGCAGATGGTCCTGGTTGAGATATTACGGGAGCAGATAGTCCTGGTTGAGATATTACGGGAGCAGATGGTCCTGGTTGAGATATTACGGGAGCAGATGGTCCTGGTTGTGGTATTACGGGAGCAGATGGTTCTGTTGATGTGGGATTGGTTTTTTTAGATGTTTGCACTTCTGGATTCTTAGTTGTAGTGTTCGTTTTAGGCTTAGCAGCTGGTGGTTTTCTGTTTGTTCGAGGCTTTGGAGTTGGCGTTGTTTTTCTGTTTTTTCGAGGCTTCGGAGTTGGTGGTGTTATTTTTCTGCTCGTTCGGGGCTTCGGAGTTGGCGTTGGTTCACTAGAGTGAGAAGGTGTCGGTTTTTCTTTATTTGATTCCGTTGACTGTTGACAATTAACATTTCTCAGATTCGATGCCGGTGGTTGAATTGCTAATTGAGAATCAACATTTCTCAAATTAGATGGGGATGGCTGCGCTGATTGTTGACAACTATCACTTTTTAAATTTGAACCCAGCGGTTGATTTGCTGACTGAGAATCAACATTTCTCAAATTAGATGGGTATGGCTGCGCTGATTGTTGACAACTATCACTTTTTGAATTTAGACCCAGCGGTTGATTTGCTGACTGAGAATCAACTCGATCACCGAACATTGTCGTTGCCGTTCTTCGTGGATGTATCTGTCCATTGTGAGTTGCCTAATCAATTGATTTTCAATTAGGATTTTTTCAAAAATTAAAATAAAAAAATATTTATTGTTAATAATTATAATAAAAATAACATTTTAAATGTGCTATTAACTAACCAAAAAAAATTAAAAAAGTTTCCAAACTATTTTTTAACTGATTTAAAAATAAAACAAATAAAAAGTAACTTACACTTTGATATTGAAATGCCTGACGAGGATATTGATGCTGTTGAAATGTGTGCTGTGGACGCATTCTGACAGATTGCTGTTGGTTGAAATTATGGAATCCTGGATGTTGTTGTTGTGGTGTATTTTGCACCATTTGAGAATTAATTGGTAGCATCCATCCAGGAGGTTGCATTACAGGATTTGGCATATTCCGTGGATCGGCTGCAGGAAAAGGCTGTGGAAATATTATAGATTTAAAGACAGAACTGCGAATTATATTAACAAAAGCATTGACTAAAAAAAAAATATATAATTTTTATTAAAAATTAGTATTTAAAAGTGTAACCATATAGCTAGAAGTTTCAAAATAAGGAAAACAAAGTAAAAATCATAACATAAGATATATCCTGATATAACGTTTAATAACTTATTTAATTTTTATTCACTTATAAAAAGAATAGTAAAGAAAATCATAAGATTGGTTATGTATATGATAACAAAAACTATATTTCAGTAATTAGTTTTTACTTATATATTTAAAAAACTATATTGTAACCTAATGGTATGGCAAAGAAAATCAAACTATTTGTTATGAAATTGCAATGCAAAATGAGATTAATATAATGAATTCAGATCTAGATTTTTAACAATAAAGTGCTTAGAGTTAATAAATAAAATAAAAAGAAGGTTTAAATGATTGATAGAATAATAAAAGTTTTAACATTTGTTATAAATGGTGTATTAAAAAGGTATGATTAACATGTGATTTATAATCGATGAGGTATTAGAGGTTAGGTTAGGTTTGATGATTTCTTTGTGTTAAAATTTCATAAATAAACTGTCTATTTGTTTTATTTTAATTATAAATGTTTAAAAACACTTACAAAAGGTTGATTCGTTGATGAAAAGCGGCAGAAGCAGCATCTACCGCAAAGAAAAGGATGATTGTTAAAATTCTGAAACACACACATAATTGAACCTGTTAATTAACTCAGATATAAAGCTTATAACCAGAATGGTAATAAATATTGATTAATCTGTAAAGATTGTAAAGATAACATGTACTTACCATTTTATTTTCTTGCTTTCGTCTTTCTTTGCAAGCATGGACGTGTTTAAACTGACCGTTATCCTAGTCACTAGCTCACTGTTACCAACCATGAAGTATACACAGTAGAGTAGCTTTTAAGGTAGGTTCATGGTTGGTTCACTCCGTTGGACAGAAAATGATAAGCCAATCAAAATCATTGTATATTAGCTATAACTGATAAACTCAAAAATTTAACAAAATGCTCATAATAAAATAAATAAATTACTTGTACAATCCTATGACAATCGATAGATAATTAAATATATTGCAAAAATGTTTACTTAATGAGAATTAAAAGTTAAAAATATCCTCAAATGTGCTTGAGTTTCAATTGTTCTGATTGACTAAAGAGTCATTGTTGAAAATTTAAACTGCCATATGGGCATAAAATCTCATGACAAGATTTTTCATTGTAGAATAGTTTTAAGAAAAACTGTATAGTATTATCTAGGAATCATTTTATTTTAGAATTGGCATGCGTGACAAGGCTGATGTAGCAGGCAAAAGGGATTCACCAGATTACCTCAAAGTGTTCAAATATGAGCGGTAAACTTTAAAATTTAGAAATGCATCAGATTGTATAAACTTATTTATTAAGGTAATGTTCAACAACTCATTTGGATGAGATAGGTTTTCAGAAAAAAAAAATTGTCTTGCACACTAAAAACTAACTGTTGCAATCACAACGGGTCACAGGAAAGCCACACATTTCAACAAGTGACAAATTAAAAGTGGGAAGTATTCTTCTCCCAGACTACTTTTAAATAAATAAAAAAAAAGTAATACCAGGCAATAAAGGTAGCCAAGAAAACACCATGTCAGACCAGATGTTTGACACAAATACCCAACTCCTAGCTGGTCTTTTTGTGTAAAAAAAAATTGTGACGCCATCCGACACAGGCAGCCAACAAAACACCTCATGCTAAACCGAAAGTTTGACGAAAGTGCCCATCTCCTAACCAATTTCTTTATGGTTTAAAAATAAATTGCACCATTGAGAGGTAGCTAACTTGGTAAAACAGAACATAGCAGACCAAAAATCCCAAGGAAAACACCCATCTCCTGACAAGTTTTTGTTCTTTTAAAAAATAAATGACGCCAACTAGCGGCAGCCTACTCAGTCGATAAAGTAGAACACCCCACTCCCGCACACAAGTCCCAGAGAAAATACACAACTCCTGCCAACTTTTTTTTTATTTAAAAAAAATTAATAGCGCCATCTAGCGGCAGCCAACTCGGTCGGTAAAGTAGAACACCACACTCCAAAACAGAACACTCCGGACCAGACCAGGTGGTCGGTAAATAGATCCCTACCTTACCGACCGTCGGTAAGTGGTCCCGTAGCCTCCTTGTTTTCCTACTGAAAATCTTTAATCGTAAGCAATTAGTGCAAGTAGTAAATCCCATATGTCCCATTCGCACTCATTGCTTTACGATTAAAGATTTTCATTCTGCGTTAGGCCTTTCTGCATTGATAAAAGCGTGCGATAGTATGTATTTTAGGTTAGATTGCGTTATTCAAAAATCTGCATGTATTTAGGATAAGTTGTGTAAGTTACCGACCGATGTCAATAAAGCAGGAATCCATTTAACCCTTAAATATAACGTCAGTTTACGTCATTCGTCAAATTATTCTTACTCCCTCTTCATTTTTTCTTCTATTCTGACATAAAATTTGATAGCTTCGCTACAAAAAATTAAAAGCCTGTATTTATTGTTTAATAAATAATGTTTATTTGATCCAATTAATATTTTTTTTAGTGCACAAGGAATTCTAGAAATATTAATTGAAAAATAATTTGGAGCTTAATTTTGTCTTTAAAAAAAACGGTTTCTTTAATAAAAATTTTTTCTCAATTAAAATTTAAAGTAAGTAATAATAGTACATTATGCATCTAGGAAGTAATGCGGGTGTTTTTCGTCTAAACTTGATGTTTGCAGTACCCCGCGTGGAAAAATCGGTTGGGCGTTGAATGGGGCCCAACTGGGTTGCCCAGCTCCCAAACAGGGAAACCCCAAACAACGCCCAATCGGGCGTGTAACGCTCATCTCAACCAAATCCCAAGCTTGGGAAATCCCTGTTGGGGCCCATCTGTGTTAACCCAATGTTCTTTCAAATGATAATAGAAAATATAAATTCAATTATTTATAATTTTATATAAATTACTTTGCTTTCTTTATAATTTTGTACGGATTTATTATGTGTGCTACTGATTGTGAATTTGTTTTATGAAAGTTACGTATGTGACAATGTTTGTATAGACGTATATGGCTCGCGCTAACAGGACTGCTTACAGGTTATGGTTGTAAAAACATTAATTTTTACATTTTAACATTAATCTTCATATTTTAAAATGATTGACAACTATTATAACCTGAAGGGGTTTCTAAGAAGTACGAATGCTTGTCTTTTTGTCGGACAGACTATTTGTCCCTTTGCACCGATAAAAGACTTTAAAAGCCACGACGAGCACTTGTTAGTTTAGAAAACTATGAAAACTGTGTATTATTATGTTGTCCGGATTCCATTAAATTCACATAAATATTACATTTCTTAATTTCCATCACAAATACAATCAAAAAGTTGAATTTAATACACAGGAGCAAATTTCACGTCAGCAGAATCCTGGACTAGCGTCGCCATCTTTATTCTTGACTCTGCGCAGACGCAGACGCCCAAGTTCACTGCTTGGCGCCAACATTTCACGAATTCAAACAACAACATTTTTCCCGATTCACTTTTAGAAAATAAATTAAATTCTAGTTTAAGAAATAAAACGTAATAATTATATCCGATTACAAAAAAGAATTTTATGTATTCAATTAACATACGAGAACATTGCTCTTATTTATTTAAGTTATATTTTTGTCAGATTAACGCGGAAATGTGTCTTCTCATTTTATTTTCGCTTTTTATTTCCCCGATTCATTTTATTCATGTATTTTATTTATTTGTATTCATTTTATTAACGTCTGCGACTGAGTGTGAATTTTGACATCAGCGATACTATTTGCTCGTTTTCACATTATAGATTGGGATTTGAGTGGGAAATCCCAAATTGAAAGCGCGTTAAGGTAAATTGGAAGTTATATTCTTACTCAGAAAAAATCTTAAAATATATGTTAGTAATTCATGCAACATATTACATAAACATTAATATTGTTTACTTTTCTTATTTTTTTCTCAAATGGGAAGTCCAGTTGGGTCCAGATTGGGAAACTTTGGGAACTTTTCCACACGGGACGAGGCGTAGCCGAGTACCTACTGTAAACAAGCGAGGACGAAAACCGCGTACCTCCGAGGTGCATACGATTGTTTATGTGACAGAAATATGTTTTTTGCGGTTACTTGGCATGTTTTCGAGACGAAAGCATGCCTTTACGTCTCGAAAACAGGCCGAGAAACTAAGGAAAATATGCTCCTGGTATATAAAAGAAATTACATTTACAGATTAAATAAACTATATAAAGAATATATTTCATCAAGAGGTAAAGGAGTGAATGACAATTTTGTCTAATTTTTGAAATTGAAAATTAGATTTGTTTAAGATAACTCTTTAACATTTTAACTTTAATTCCTTTTGGAAAAATTTTCTGCGTTATAAACCTAATCAATGGACCTATATAAAGTATATATTTGACCAAGAATTGATATATTTAATGACCATTGGTACACACGACAGTGGTACACGGAAAAAAAGGAATGGTTGGAGCAACCATATACAATATTGATAAATATGGGATATCCATATCTATGGTTGACACAACAATATATATAGATGTAGCAAACATATACATAGTTACTATATCCAAATATATACAGTTGACACATCTATATATATAGTTATGTCAACCATAGATATGGATATCCCACACTGAGAGAAATGGATTGTACAAATTTGATGGTTAGGTTCTGATAGTACCAGGTACTATCAGAGATGTTACCCCCTACAATACAGATAGTATCCAGTACAACGAAGAGAATACTCCGTACAATCTGATGTTACCTTGTACAATCTAGATTGCTGCCCATACAATCTGGATTGCTGTCCGTATATATGTAGCATTAAAGATGGTTACTGGTACAATCATTATGTTACCCAGTACCATATTTTTCTCTCAGTGCATATTTATCAATATATATGGTTGCTCCAACCATTCCTTTTTTTCCGTGTATCATGAATAGTGACATTTCTTGGAATTTTAGCTCGAGCCTTACCTCTTCTTTAGCTACTTTTAAAAAATTTTAATTCAAAGGAATTTATATTTATCAGAATTTATACATATCATTGAATTTCTTTTTAATCGAATTGCATTTCTCCGAATCAAGAAAACCACAACGAACATAAAAGTGTTTGTCCTCTGTGAAGAGATTTTGAGGAAACGACTAATTTTTTATCACAATTCGACTTCTTCCATGGTAAATCAATGTGAAATTATTTTTATTATTCGTTACCTAAAACCTTTCTTTAAGTGTAAATAAGATAAGTAATTTATAAGTCACCTGAATTTCTTTTCGTGATTCATATTTCAAATGTTGTCTTGCTTCTGCTTCATCCATTTCGGACTATAAAATAATTATAAAACCTTCAAAATTATTGTATTCAGAGTTACAATTCTGTACGGAAAAAAAGGAATGGTTGGAGCAACCATATACCTATATTGATAAATATGGGATATCCATATCTATGGTTGACACAACTATATATATGGATGTGTCAGCTATATATATGGATATACCCTTGTAGCAAAATTTCTTGTTGCTAGCTAGTAGCGCTAGATTGTATGCAGAATTACATTGTATCTAGCGCTGCTAGCTAGCGCCACGAAATTCTTCTACACAGATAGTAACTATGTATGTGTTTGCCACATCCATATATATTGTGGTATCAAACATAGATATGGATATCCCATATTTATTAATATATATATGGTTGCTTTAACCATTCCTTCTTTTCCGTGTATAATGAAAAGGAAAAATAGCATACACTACAATTGATTTTCAGATAAACTTGGTTTAACATTTAAGGGGTTTAATGGAACAGCACTTTACGTGTGCGAACTTTTTGTTATCTATACTTATAGTATTGGTCAGACACTGTACTGGTTTACGTGCTTCGTCAGCCCAATACTGTAAGTAGAAAATTAAAAGTTTGTGTGCTTAATGCGTTATCCCAAGCAGAAATTTTGTACAATTGCCACTATCGACAACGGGCGCAGTATTGCACCAATACTGGTAAGCCAGTACTGCACAGCCAGTACTGGCGCAGTAATGCCAATTGTAAAAATGAGTACTGCGCCAGTACTCCCAGATGAGTCATGTTTGCCAGTACAGATCCAATGTCGGGTAAGTGTCGCACCTGCAGTACTGGTAAATTAGCACTTTTTCAGTACTGAACCAGTACTCAATTAGTGAAGAATTTTTTAAAAATTAGTTTTTATAAAAATCATTAATTTTTAATATAATTAACACAAATAACATACAAAAAATTCAATTAATGCCTTATTTTAAAAAATATTAAAAATTTTCGAAAAAATTAGAAATTGTGATTTGTATTAAAATATTCGCATAAATCATGAACAAATATTTATTTCTTAAAATTTTTAAAAACATTAAAAAAACTGTCATTGGGGTAATTATATTTTAAACAATTAAAAAAAATATCTAAAATAAAAGTTAGCTTCAGTTCATATAGGATTGATTAACTTTTATATTTCAATAGCTCGATAGGTATTATACAAAATATAAAC
>WNHD01012532.1:0-14921 GCA_011057455.1 Ganaspis sp. Gsp50 | reverse complement strand
AAACAGTGTTCTGGACTATTTAAGAGCTCTGTCACATAATATCGTCATTAACTAATGAATTCTAAAACTAAAAATTCGGAAACAATAATGTTCGGAAAACTGTCTTTCGGAAAATAAATAATTCGGAATAACATTCATTCGGAAATTTTATTTCGGAAAAATGGCCGGTAATCGAATTGATTCAATAAGAAGATTCAATAAGAAATATATTCTGTACGGACGAACTTCCTTTAGGTTTTTTTATTGTAATTTCAACATGATTTTTCAAAATTAAATATTAATTTGAGTTTTTCTCAAAGTTTAACCTTTTTAATTTTTTCTAAAATATTTTTCAAAGAAAGCTGACTGTTCATAACGAAAATTTGAAGTAAATCGGAACACTTGTTTTCACACATTTCACGTGAAATCCACCATTTTATGTGAATTTGGTGTTGCATTAGTGATAATTAGAAGATTTTGATTCACGTGAATAATTAACATTGAGATTGATCGAATTCTATTTATATATCGCTCACACTATCTCCTTGCTTTTTCACTGTTTAGAATAGATAATTTACAGCTAACCGAGATAAATTAAAGCGCAACGATATTTGGTTTGGTTCACTTACAGCAAACCGCTCCAATAATTCAGTAAATTATTTTCGTGTAAATGTTTGAGGACCAATAAAGCTCTAAATGTCACTGTTATTATGATCGTTATAGACATACGTACGTAGAGCAAGTTTCTCTTTCACTTTTAGGTTCAACGATTATAAATTTACAATATTTAAAAAATTCATTAAAGCGTACGACACAATAAATTAATCAAAATCCAAATCGCTGAAATGTATCCTAATTAACTAAAACTAGAAAAAAAAATTAATAATCGCTGAGTAGCACATGGCCATAAAACTAGATTCTCTGAGAATAAAAACTGAATTTACTAAATGATTCTAAATTAAGCACCATGAGAATTGAATTTTGAATAATATCAGAGATTTGTTTCAAAAAGTGTGACATACCAACTTTTTTCGTCGATCTTTGCACAACACACTCACTCCAAATGTTTACATAATAAATTACAAAAGACTAAAATTCAACGATGTGGCAAAAGACCTTGCTATAGCAAGGTTGAATTATAATTGAATAATTCAAATGTTTTAAAATGGCAAATTCAAAGACCTTAGCAAAATTAAATAGTAATGCAATAGGTCTGTAGTTTCTGCAATTCTTTTTATCACCCGATTTGTATACAGGGCCAATTTTTGTCGTTATCCAAGCTAGTGGGAATGTGCCAATTTTCAAAGCCAAATTATAGATTTCTGTATAAGAGGCAAAGCAAGAAAGGACAATTTATAAAGTTTTACCAAAATTTTGTAATGTTACAATAGGTTTTTGGGATCGCTAATTACGAATCTGGGATCAGATTTAAAAAACTCGTCGGGTCTTCTACTAACAAGATTTGGTAAATCGCTAAAGCAGTTGTTTCACTGTTCTCAAAATCGTTCCACCTTTTAGGAAAAGCGTGCTCCTTCTGCGAACATAGGCTGTGAAGCTATAAAGCGTAGGCAATAAAAAATACGCAATTTGGGCAAAATTCTTGTCATGTCCTCGTCTTAGGATTATTTTACTGCACCATTTCACGGATCGAGTACAAAACCGTCAACAAATTAATTTCGAAAAATTGTATTGAAGCTCCATTATTCCGAACATTAAAGTGACGGGATGATTGATCAGTTGAGTGACTGTTCGGCCAGTGTTTGTCAGTAATCTCAGAGGGTGACTATGCATCATAGAGGGAGTAAAAGTGCGTGGTTGGGGTGACGGATGTAAACAGTAGGAGGCACCAAACAAAGATGGAGTGTGCCAAAGGCCCTGGAGCTGTTACGGGGATCAGGAGGAAGCAAAAAGGAAGAAAGAAGATGAAAAAGGGGGAGAGCGAGAGGCGCGAGAGAGGAGGCAGGAACTTGGTATCGATTACAGAGTTTCCACGGAAGAACGCGAGAGAGACGTAAAGTACGGTTTACAATTGAGAGCTACGAAGTGCTGGGGTGAAAATAACACCCCATAACAGCATAATGGACTTAGCGTCGCTCTAACCTAACCTAACCTAACCTCCCAAACCACCAGTAGCGTTAACGGCGCGCACAGAATTGGACTATGGGGAAATCCCCGATGCGGTGTAGGATAGGCGCGCTGCAGTAGCCTTCCTACTGCAGTTTCCCGCTTGTCTGATGCGATGCAATGGTTCGCACCGCTGTTGATTGTAAAGCATACTTAACTCGAAAACGCAACTGCGGACAACGATTTCGCATTTAGCTCATCAACCCCCTGGGTGTCATCTATAATACTAGAGATGTACTTCCTTTTCGATAAATTGATGAAAATGTAACGATAAGCACCAGAGTAGCATATTCCACGAATATTCAGCGAAATACTTTGCGAAAAGGAAATATTTTCTTCAAAACGGAAAAACATTTCCTTTCGACAAAAATAACTTAACATTATGCATTATAATTTATTTTGGATTTATATTGTCATCTATTTTTATCACTAAGATTATTAAAATCTGTTCTCGCATTAACAGTGTTAAATGAGCTCATAAATTTTGATTTAAAATAGTAAATTTATTGGAGAAATTCATTTTATTTTCTTAGGCTCATGCTTACGAAACGAAAGATAAAAATTGTCTAGGTTCATCTTTATTGCATTGTTTAAATACAAGTCGCTTTCAAGTTATAACTGCTAAAACAACAAACTATAAAATTAAGACCTTAGGGTCCAGACTCATCATGTCCTTCGAGAAGTTGTAAAGCCATTATTGTAGTGAAGTTCTTAGGTATCGTCTTAATGTTGCTTGGAAATTTTAGTCATTAGTGACAGTAAATTTTTATATTGTAATGTCTGACGTTGAGATTTCGATTTAGTAGAGCATTTTAAAGGCGTTTCCAAGATTCCCCCACCTTTTGAAATTTGTATTCCCCTTCATCGAAGTATCTTGTACCTTTCATTTTGTTCATTCAAAATTCATCTTTCAAGCTCGAAACATTTTACTCGCGATTACATATTATTGTATCAATAATGATTGACATTTTTAAATATATGTATTAACCTGACAAGTATCACTATTCATTTATCAACCTGGCGATTATTATTAATTTAACGATCGCGGTATGAGAATTTTTCATACGTATATATCAAACAGAATTACTATATTTCACGATATAAAACATTTCCTTAAACAGTCTTCTTTTAAGCTTAGTTTCACTTCAAATAATTCGTAAATCAATAAATAAATAAAATCAATATAATAATAAATAAAAAATAAGAGCATCGTCACGAGTCTGCGGAATAAATGAAATATAATGCGAAAATATCAAATGAATAATTCACTGCTTAAATCGTTTTCATAATTCTGGCTGAAAACCTATCTCTGCGCTGTTTCAATTAACAAGCAAAAGTTCGTCACCAAATGAAAAAAAACTCAAAGTCAGTTCAGATGTCTCATACGTGAGGGATTATATGGATTAAAAGAAGAAAAAACTGTGGAAAGCAGAAGAACTTTGACAGCTTTGCGTCCCATATCAACTTCAGTTGAAAAGCTAGAGAAAAGTTAATCGTCTTAGGAAGAGCAAAAATAATCCCTCTTTTCGTGTCACATGGTTTATGTCAAAATTAGTAAAAACTGAACAACAGTTTCTGTGTACGTTAATACCTATGCTGTGGAACGACAGGAATTTATTGATATATATACTTCAAAATCCAAATTTTTTTTAATCTCAATCAGTAGAAATTTTGATTGACGTTGGATATAATTTTGATATTTAATGTAATTACATTTAAATTTTGTCACAATAAAATTACATTTTATACATAGAAGAACATTTGTTCAGTTTATTTTCATTAAATTTTACAAAAAAGGATTTAGCGAAGAATGGCGTATGGTATACGTTCGTAACTTTTGAATTACTTCTTTCAAGTGATTATAGTATTAAAACTTAAAAAATGGATTATTTTTAGTTCATTCGCTGCTCAGAATTTATTACATATTATTTGAATTTCTATTATAATTTTGTATGTCAATAACAATAAAATGGAATTATAAATTGCCCAATGATCTTATTTGCTTTAAATTTTTTTGTTCCTTCTATAAACATCAGAGGTCAGTCTTTGCAATGGGAGTCTTTACACATGTTACTAATTATTCTAATAAAAGAAATAAAATAATTGTAATTGGTAACTCGTGGTGAGGAGTTTAGAATTCGTCCGAGTGAAGGAAAGGATGAAGGTAGGAACGTAGAGAAACGAAGGGAAAAAAGGGATCTACGGTCCTTCTGGGAGGACCAAGAAGCAAGGAAGGGAACTTCCGGTCCTACCGTGAAGCAAAGAAAGGAAAAGGTACTTCCGATCCTTCTGGGAGGACCGAAAAGCAATGAAGGGAACTTCCGGTCCTACTGGGAGGACCGCGAAGCAAAGAGGAAACTTCCGGTCCTGCAGGAAGGACCTTGAAGTTAAGGAAAGAAGAAAAGTAAGAGAAAAAAAGACTTCCGGTCCTGCAAAGAGTACCGTGAAGTCAAGGAAATTAAAGGAATATGAAGGAAAACCCCGTGTAGAAATTTATTGTGGAAGTGTATGAGAAACTGTCTGGTTGAGCTAGATTCTATCGAGGAACTTGATGGGAAAACTAGAAATAATTGAGTGTGGTATGTGACGCTAGGACTAGCTAGATTTTAGCCATGCCTGTCTTCTAGCCCCTTTCTAACAAACGTTTTTAAACAGTTCCATAATATTAATCTGCATCGTTTTTTATTCTACATGAATACTGAATAGGCGTGAATAATAGATATTTCAAAAATGTTCTATTTTTCGTTTATTTAAAATGAAATATGTTGATAATTTGTTATCGAAATTTTGGGATCAAAACTCCTCTGAATAATAATCTTTACATCGATCCTGTAACAGAAAATCACCTGAATTATAAACTGAAAGATTTAAATAAAAAATTATTTTAATTCAATAATTAAATCCTAATAAATTATTATTTTTCAAGATATTAATGTCATATTACTTTTGTTTGACTACAATAAATTAATTTAATTGTAAAACAACTTAAACAAGATTTTTGTTTGTATGTTTTGAGGTTAGAAGAATGTATTTATTTACAATAATGCAATTATATACATGTATGCTGATGGCACAGGTAACTTGTAAATATTATAAACAATACAAAATGTCCTTTTATGATTATTGAATTTCATAATTCATTATAAAGTTTGCTAATTATAAAAACAAAGTCAATATGGAATGTTCTGTTTTTATATTTACTTGCCATAAGCCCCGTATATATACATACCATTTTTAAACTACTGCACTGCGTCCTAACACAATAAAGTAAATACTTCTTATTTCATAAACTGCAATCTTATTTTCACAAAAAATTACAATAATATATAAAATATGAAATGTATGAAAATCACATCAATTCACAATTACAAGGATACAAGCTGGTCAGCTGTCACTGTAGCAGATTTAGTGACACCTACTTTACGACACTTGTACTAATTTTTCAAGTTGCTGTCCTAGACAGTAGCAAGCTGAATGCTAGACAGCTGTCTTTTACGAACATAAACTAAATTTGCAAGTTAGTATGCTAGACAGTAGCAGGCTAAACTCTAGAAAATTTTTATATCAAAGTAAATAAAGGGAAAACTATATTAAAACGCTACATAAACTGTAACAAATTTTATTTCCTTAATAAAATTTGAAAACTTTGAATATTGGAAAATTAATAAATTAAATAAAATACATACAATTGAGGGGTCACATGACGAAGCATGTAAACTAATGCATTGTCTGACTAATACTGTAAGTAGAAACGAAAAAGTTCGCGCGCCTAACGAGTTATTGCATGTGCCCCCTCAATTAAATAAAAATAAATTAAATAAACGTATACAAATAAATTAAAAGAGGACGAATAAATAACATAAAACAAACTTGTAACGTCAGACAAGGTAAAATGTATTTAAAAAATATATAAATAAAATAGGGCACTTGAAATAAAATCAGACGGGGACACGAATCGCGACACACACTCTTTATACCACGAATGACAGACAAAATATACATAATAAAAAAATATACATAATAAAAAAATATACAATAAAATGAAGACAAAATATTAGCGGTAAAAATAAGGAATTAAATAAATAAATAATAAAACAATGGTGAATAAATAAAAACAAATCAATAAAACTCATCCATCTTGAAGAACCGGGCAGGTGAAACGTGACGCGTGGGTCCTTATTTGCGACTCATGAGTGAAACAATATTCCCCTTCAAAGATTTTCTATTTTAATTTAGCTCTCCATCGTCAGAAATTTGGGGCCTCTTTTTATTCAGGAGAATCATGGCTTGAAATCGTCCTCTGGTCCAGCACCCGCACTCTCCGTCCCCACAACTCACAAAATGATTTTTGTCACTTTTTTATAAACCGCCATTCTCTGAATAATCGGCGATTCGCAGAGGTGACGATTAAACATATTTAAAATCAATAATTTTTCGCCCGGTTCGATAAGTTGTGAAAACGGTAAGGCGAGGGCTGGACTTTTATTAATCAGCTAGTCCCTTCCAAAACTATTACCCTCCCCCATCCCTTCAATATCACGTCACAGTACGACCCAAGCCAACAAACCTCTCATGAATATCAATTTTAATTTTTAAAAACATCTAATTCCTTACAAAACTTTGCAGGTCCAGGACAGTTATTTGAAAATAAGTTTCCATGGCATAAACTACCCAGCTGTAGTCTAACACTAGGACTTCCATGACAAGTTTCTACACAGGACGGGGAAGTCGCCGACCCTACGAAGAGAACCGCACGACCTGGAGGAAAAGCAGGAAAAAGTGGAAAGTGTACTGCGTCTCGTCAGGAGAAAACAGAATGTCGGTGCAAGTGGTAGTCGGGTTGAAGTAAGCACAAAAAGCTGTTAATATAAAACACAAACTGAACACTTTATTTTAAAAGAAACTAGGGAAAATTATACCGGTTTGGTGAATACAAAAATGACAGGTTCTTGCGATCACGGAGCTCTTGAGGATAGCATCCTTGCCGTGTGGCGGTATAAAATCGAGTGAGCTCTCCGACCGCTGCCGTGATCTCCTTCGCTTGGCGGTGGGACCGCGAGCGAGCGAGAGGGAGATTAGGCCGCGCGTGATTGGCCAACGTCCGCCCAGTGACTGCGCGCGTCGCTATTGCTAGGCGAGTTCGAAAACGACGGTTGATTTCCACGAAAAACGAACTGCGGATTATTTTCATTGAATAAAGAGATAAATTCTCTGTAAAAATAAAATACAGAGAATTATGTGGTAACACACAGAAAGAGATACGATGAGAATGCTGTCATTCCTAGACTGAGAGGCGAATATTTACAGCAAGGACATAGATTTCTTAGGCGTTTCAATTAGCAATTTTGTTAACAGGTTGACCGATATTTAGTACGAGAGTAACGAAAACACTTTTTAATTTGCAATACTTCGTGCTTATTTAAATTTAATTGCAACATGCGTTATTGTTATTCTTCGTAGTACTTACGTACGAAAGGGCCTTGTCCGTTTATACTTGAATAAAATGAAATGAAAATGATTAATTTCTGCCTTTTGCAAAATTTCAATCCAAGTATTTGGAATTTAATGAAGAGAGAAGCATCGAACAAGAAGTAAATTCATGTTTTCATCCATTTACATTCTTGAAACACAAGCCTCGCAATACAAGGGAAAGCAGTCAAATTCCTATAAAATCCTTTTGAGTGTCACGTATTAAATTTCATGGGTTCAGTCTAAAATTCTAATGAGGATTCACCCTCCAATTTATTGTTCCCTTCATGGAACGTTTAAATCCTTTCATAAATATGCCCTTCATCGATTTCAATACGTTCCAGCTCGTTGCGTTTTAAGCAGCTCAATTTGATCGAAATATGTTTTATTTCCATTTTTCCTTCCTGGTTTTCTCAAAAATTAACTGATAACATATTCAGGGAAAGGAAAGATCATGCATATTGACCCCTTCCGTTGATAGAATCCTTATTCAATTGTCAAAGTTATAAAATTCTAACTTCAAAATAATCAAAAATACTAAAAAAAAATTTTTAAATTTAAAAATACTTAAAACTACTTTAAAATACTTCAGATTATTTCAAAATATATAAAAATTCTTCAAAATATTTAAAATATACGTAAAATTACTTTAAATTTTTTTTTACCCCCCTCTCCAACGTCACATTTTTTTACAGGGTGATCTTGATAATTTTGTATAGACCGTCGAGATTTTCCAGAATAAAAAAGAAAGTCTTAAAGCGTTTACACAATCAGTTAATTTTGTGGCTTAAAACAAGACTAAGTCAGTTTTTGGTCTTAAAATCAGTCCAAATTGACACATATGTAAACGGTTTCAGACAAAAATAGGCTGAAAACAATACTTCTTTTTTTCAGTGAAGTTATTCTATTGTTTTGTGGTAGGATTTTTATTTCTAGTTATTCAGAATTTTAAACGATTGTGTTGGGAACAAGTATTAATGCATTATAAGTCGGGTCCTTAAGTATTTTAGCGCGTGGAAATGCATTCTACTGGCAATTTACTTAACAAGTTTACCTTTGAGTAATGCAGGGTAGCTATGTTGCGAGCGGTTCAATCGAAAGCAAAGGCATACCGGAACTAGGAGTGCATTCGCTCAGCGTTAATTCCACAATGTTGGTGGGAAAATTCTTGGAGAGGGTGAATGTAAATGGACAAAATTATTCCCGAGAATTGAGAGTGTTAATTAAGTCGGAGAAAGCTTCTGATTCTGTTTGTTCATGTTCTTTTGATACTCTGAAAGCAGAGAAAACGAATTTGAGCCATGCATGTAATATTCAACAAGTCGTAATTCCGCAAATTACACGAGAATCCTACAACTAGGTTTTTCCAACAATTAACTAGAGAATTATCACACCCGACATTTTATTTAAATTAAAACGCGGAGAATTCACAACTTTTAAAAAGTACAGTGCTCAATTATTCAAGAGGTGTTATTTTAAAATTCATTGCAATAAATAACAAATTATTATAACTCTGCTTGAAGATGAATACAATTTTTTTTTTAGACATAATGTCAAATTAGACGAGAAAATTATCAAATGACGACATAACTTCGAGCCGCAATTTTCTTCCTTTAAAAGCTTTATTTTTGTGTATAAATGAAGTAGCTAAGTTTGGTACTTCGAACTTCTACAGGAGCTTGAATTTTTTTTTAAAAAAGTGTGCAAAAAATCATATTTTGTGCAAATTCTTGCCTTCCATTAGGGTCAACTGGTGTAAATGTAAACAGTTTTTCTAGCTTCCACCATTAACTCATTGTTTTTGTCCTTTTTAGCTGATACTTTTGGCTTCTTTTTGTATTAAGTTGTTATTTCACCTCCCTAGGACAATTTCACGGAGTAATAAAAACTGCATGTGAGCTTAAATCGTGTATAACTAACTGTTTCTATTTACCCCAGTTGTTTACATTTAAATGTAAAGAGGGATAAATGTAAAGAGGCATCGATAATTAAAAAGAGGCTAATAAAAACTAATCATAACTGTACAATATTGAAAGATAGAATGAGCACTATCAAAATTTGTATGAAATGTAATATATCATACATATAATGTACCGCACATGTAAAAAAACTTTAACTGTTTGAAAAGTGTTAATGAACAAAATGGATAATTTTAACCTTTAACCGATTTTTACATAAGACTTGGTAAATAAAAGTTCTTGGGGTTGTTAAATTCAAATATGAAGTTCGATTTATAAAACACAAAATGGTGGATCCAATGTGTCCGCCAAATTTTCTAAAAAATGGCCGAAATTGCTTGAAACATTTTATCCGGGGGTTTTTGGGGTTACTGAATACAAATACAAAGTCTTTGTAAAATTAAATATTGTGAATCCAATGTGGCCGAAATTCCCAAAAAATTATCAAATATTGAAATTTGTTATTTGATTTATATATTTGTTTCTTCAAAATGAAAGTTAGCTTTACCTACTCACATGTTTTTGATTATTACAAATTTCAAATCTAACTTGAAATATTCAAAATATCAATTTTTGTGACAAAAGTAGTAAAAAATTAAAAAAAATTTATTTTTTAAATGTCTAAGAGTGAAGAAAACTCAAGCATAAATAACTTTTAAGAAGTAGAAAAACTTGTATTAAAATTCATATTAAACATATGTAACAGTTTTACAATTATAATTTAACTTATTATTAATATACATATGAAATATACATATGAAATATACAAATTAAATTAATAATAAACAAAAGAAAAATTATGTTTATTTCATTTCGGCTTCCTTAGAGAGAAAAAGTTTTATGTCAAAAATAATGAAATAGCGACATATATAATTTTAAAAAATTGTTGTCTTATATATAACAAAAAAAAGATTTTGTCGGATCTGGAGGTCTGACTATATTTTTGATATATGTTTTTGGGGTCGCTGAATTCAAATCCGGGGTTTACTTAAGCCCAGAGAGTCTAGTTTTTAACATAACCTCAAAAAAACCAAAATTATGTTTGAATTATTGCAGAGCCTATAAAAAGCTTAGAAAAAAATTTAAATGCATATTAGTATATTTTAAAGGAAAGAATTTATCGAGCTTTCTGCTCCAAAGATAATAAAACATAACCTTTAATTTAAGACTAGGAGGGTTAAAAAATATTCAATAGTTCCTGAGATATGAGACAAAACGTCAGAACGAAATTTATTAAACGACCATCATTTTGAAGTCACGATTTGACTAATTTATAAGGAAAAAATGTTAAAACGTTTTGACTCACATCTCGGGAACCACTCAAGATTTTTAAAGTCTCTTGGGATTAAATTATAGGTTATGTTTCAAACTATTCACTGATATAGGTTTTTTTAGATTTTTTCTATGCTTTTTATAGATTCTGCAACATTTCAAACTTAAATTTTGGTTTTTTTTTATATATATTTTTTATTTTTTTTTTTAATAAAATGAGTGTTTAATTTTGGTCCTAGAATTTTTTTTTGAGGTTAGAATTACAGAATTCACTCTTAGTAAAAAAAAATGTAAAATAGGACTCTTTTATCACTTTAAATGATGTTTTAATCACTTTAAATATTTATCACTGTAAATGATGATGAAAAAATTATTGCCTGCAGTAAAGATTGATTAAAAATTTTAGAAAGTCTGGCCTCAAAATAAGAATACGACAAGGTAGGAGCTATTTGAAGTGTAGTGGAATCCAGAACCCTTCGACTTGTGAAAAATGGAGAAAGGGATGGCACTTGAAAGCAACAGCCAAGTCGAAAGTCGATCCTTGGAGTGAGAACCGCATCAGACGACGGGGTTTCGAATAAATACCCTGTGAAATCGCCCGGAAAACTCGTTCCATTCCCCTAGCACGAATTCGTTTTACCCGAGTCGAGTCTCACTCGCGAATCACTTTTACTTTGAGCTTGGCTTACCGATCCGTCGTTTTCTCGTCCCCTTTTCCTAACACGCTTCCCAGCCCTTTTCGCCACCCTCGACTTTTTTATTGTCCCGAAAAGCGAGCCAGTGCACAGGGGCGATAAAATTGTCCACAACTCGAGATAACGAGGACCAAATTACTCGAAAATCTCGTTTTGTTCCTGCGTTTGATGCAAGCGCATTATAATTTAAGTGAACACCGACCATATTTAGAAAATTAAAATTCAATTTGTATTTTAACAAAAACATATTTTACAATATCTTTGTTTCTAAAACTTTTTCTACTGCACGATTAATATTTTTCGAATGAAAAGCTATTTTTTGCATATTAATTTTTTTCTTAAAAAAATGATTATATTTTGTTAAAAATATTGTATTAAAAAGTATACTGGCGTGAAACGATTGAAGTATGAGTGTATTCAAAATTTCACTTGCACTGCTTATGCAAAATTGAGTTTTCATGTTCATACCAGCTTTAAAAACTTATTACGATCTGTGTTGATGAGAAACTTTTATGAGTTTTTGTACACAGTTGGGAAGAAGAGCGGGTCGAAAAAGTGAAATAGCTAAAGGGTCTATGATAAAAAAGAAGGAAGGAAATTGGAAAAGAAAACAATGGAAATAAAATACTGGATTCAAGAGAGGATCCTGGTAAGAAAAAAATGCTTACTAAAGCAACAAAGTGTTAATGCACTCAAAACATCTAAAGAAACCTGAGAAAGAGATTCCAACCTGAAAAACTCTCTCCACATTTTTTTTATACTTTGGAGAAACTGATACTTGCAAAATAATTAAAGACTTCACGTCTCTGGGTCTAAGTCCCATATTTATTTTATTTTAACAAACACTTGTTTTTAATGAAAAAGAGAATTCTATAAACAAGTGCACTTTTATTTTACAAACGTGCAAAAAAATGCAAAATAAATACTAAAACTTTTCAATTTCGTTGCATTATCCAAATATTATATTGACCATTTTCTGAACTGACAGTTCCATTCGGCATATTTTGATTTCACTGACAAGAGAAATGTTTAAAAATTTGCCGTGTTTCATATTTTCGTGCTTATTCTGCACTGAAACAAAATGTAATAACACACTGTTGTTGATTTAATATTTAAAATCAATCAAAACTATTTTGATGATGATTTCCAATGCGTACGCGTATATGAACTGAAACTTTGATTATTTTTGCTTCTATGTCCGAAATGTAAATTATTTTTCAATTTTTATTAATGTTTAGTTTAAATTCGAAGTTTGAAGTAAATATCAGTATGTGTGTGTGTGTACGTATGACACGCTTTTTTATTGCCAGGATATCTCGAAAACACTTTGACCGATTTTAATAAAATTTCATGGAGTTTTGAAACTCATCAAGATTTGCATGTAGGGACTTTTAAAAATCTTAATTCAAACTTCTTTACACCATTTTCTCTTTAAAAAATCCTGTTTTTTGCATAAATAATTTGTCTAAATTAAGATTTAAAGTCAAGAAGTCCTTGCATATATGCAAGGAATAGAATTTATTTATTCGAATCGATTGACCTTTATGAAATCTATATTTTACTAAGAATTGATAGAGCAACTGATAATTAGGATTCCGTACCTGTAAAACGGCACCCTATTACTTTCGCTTCTTATGTTTCGATTTTTCATCGCTCTAGCTACCAAACTATTTGACATATAGGGCTGAAATTTGGTACACATATGTAGTTTCATTTATATTTTACAGAAAAAATGTAGTGAACATGATTGCGTTTAATTATAATACCTGTGTAGAAATTTTGCCATGGCCCTGACCGGGCCCAGGTAGGGCGTCCCCAATTATGGAATCAAACACACGGCCCGATCAGGATCACACCGGAAATGTTATAGCCATGTCAGGCCCTGATCTTAACCCGTGTTTCATTCCCTACTTAAGCCGTAATCGGGGAATTTCTACACGGGTAGCGTTGTCAAGGAAAAACCATGATTTTTGGGCTAAATTTATGAAAATGACTACTTCTTCTCTCCTAGAGTCTAAACTATTTGACCTAGAGAGCTTTAATTTGGTATGTAGATGGGAGTTTCCTGTGTAGATTACATAAAAAATAGCATCAACATGTTTTGGTTTGAATATCATAGAGTTTTTAAGAAAAATCGACAATTTTGGCCAAAAATGCATTAAAATGACTATTTCTCCTATCATAGCGCCTAAACTATTTAACCTAGAGAGCTAAAATTTGGTACACATATGTAGAATCATTTATATTTTACAGGAAAATGTAGCGAACATGATTGCGTTTAATTATAATAGCGTTCTCAAGGAAAACCATGATTTTTCGGCTGAATGTATTAAAATGACTACTTCTTATCACCTAGCGGCTAAACTATTTGACCTAGAAAGCTTAAATTTAGTATTCAGATGGAGTTCCCTATGTTGATTGTATAAAAAATAACATCAACATGTCATAATTTAATTATCATTGAGTTTTTATGGGGAAACCACGATTTTTGGCTAAAAATTAATTAATACGACTATTTTTCCTATCCTAGCTTCTAAACTGTTTAACCTAGAGAGCTAAAATTTAGTATGCAGGTAAAGTTTCCTATGTATATTATATAAAAAATAACAAAAACATGATTCGGTTTTATTTTCATAATGCTTTTTAATTAAAATAGCGATTTTTGTGAAAAATGCATTAAAATTGCTATTTGTCCCCTCTTAGGGGGTAAAATATTTGACATAGATAGCTAAAATTCGATGTAGAGGTGTAATTTCAGTTGTAGATTATAACAAAAATGTAGTCAACATGATTTGGCTTGATTGTTACATGGCTATCAAGAAAAAATTCAAATTTTGTATCAAAATTTCATTAATAGGACAATTTATTTCCTTCTTGCGAATAAAATAGTTTACCTACATCGCTGATAGTATAGATTAATATGTCACTTGATGAGAAAAATGAAAAAAAAATAAAAACGAAATAGAAAGCGATTATTATAACGTTGTTAATGCCCACAT
The DNA here is from genome assembly GCA_011057455.1 of Ganaspis sp. Gsp50. NCBI lineage: Eukaryota > Metazoa > Arthropoda > Insecta > Hymenoptera > Figitidae > Ganaspis > Ganaspis sp. Gsp50. The sequence goes on along the minus strand of WNHD01012532.1, from coordinate 425 downwards.
AGCACTGAACCTTTCCTAAAGTTGTCCTAAAGCTTTAAGTGCAATGTTTGGAAGATTTAATTGCAAACTTAAGAAAAGCTTGCATAAGCTTATTTCATTGAAATGTTTAAATTATCATTTTAATTTTATTATTATTCTTTATACCTCGGTCGAAAGTACGTATCTTCTGCATCGATTTTGCAGCAGAAAGTTGAAGATTTGTGCATTGGTTGATCTACGCTCACGCCATCTGTTACAGTGGGAGTAAAAGAATTTCGTAAAAATTGACATTACCAACACGCGAAACTACCAGCTGGTCACCGGCATTTCTAAATTAACTTCAAAGTTTGTAACGAGGTAGTCGTTACTTAATGATAAAAATTGGGAATATATTATGTTTATTTTAAGAAGGGCGCCTTTTAATTGTTGGCCCGGCCCTGGCGCGT
>WNHD01012522.1:0-11620 GCA_011057455.1 Ganaspis sp. Gsp50 | reverse complement strand
TTTTTACATGGAAAAAATTGGAAATTAACACAGGGTGTCACAAATCTGTAGACCCCCCCTCCCCCCTAGAGTGTGACGTAATATGTGGATGGCCCCTAATTCAATAGTAAAAAGTTAGTCACTGATTCAATTAGTTAAATATAACTAATTATTAGTCAAATATAACTAATTATTAGTCAAATATAACTAATTATTAGTAAAAAATAACTAATTTATTAGTTAAATATGACTAATTCATTAGTCAAAAAATAACTAATTCAATTAATAAAAAATAACTGATTCAATTAGTTATGTTTTGACTAATGAATTAGTCATATTTAACTAATAAATTAGTTATTTTTCATTAATAATTATTTATATTTGACTAATTGAATCTGTGACTGACTTTTTACTATTGAATTAGTAAAAGTATTATTAGTATTATTAGTATTATTTAACTAATTCAGATTTAGAGAGTAATTTTCACTGAACATGAAAAGTCTTCACTATAAATTAGTACAGTCTTAACTAAAAGTTACCCACATAGCATCTAAACTTGTATCAACATTGCTAACCTTTCCTTAAGTTTCGTCAACTTCCAGCAAATTTTCTACAAGTTTAGAAACTTGAGGAAAGGTTGGCAATGTTGATGCAAGTTTAGGCGCTATGGGGGTAGTAGTCTACACTAAAAATTAGTAGTCTTCACTAAAATGAGTAAATCTCCTTCATTTCAATCAGCAAACGACTTTTCGCTATTGAATTAGTAGGAAATTATTAATTCAGATTTATAGAGCGTAGGATTAAAGTATATGAAGTTATTATTATTGTTATTAAAGGTGTTAATGCACCCTACGAATCACTAAACAAATACACTCTAATTATTGCATTGAAAAAAATGTCTGGTTAATTTAACCAGAAAGGAATGTTAAATATACCCTTATTATTTTTTCTGGTTAAATTAACTAAAATATAAGTTAAATCAACCAGAATATTAGTCAAGTCAACCAAAATATTAGTTAAGTCAACTAGAATATTAGTTAAGTCAACTAGAACATTAGTCAGGTCAACCAGAATATTATAGTTATGTCAACTAGAATATTAGTCAAGTCAACGAGAATATTAGTTAAGTCAACCAGAATATTAGTCAAGTCAACCAGAATATTAGTCAAGTCAACGAGAATATTAGTCAATTCAACGAGAATATTAGTCAAGTCAACCAGAATATTAGTTAAGTCAACTAGAATATTAGTTAAGTCAACTAGAATTTTAGTTAACTTAACCAGAATTCTAGTTAATTTAACCAGAAAAAATAGTAAGGGCATATTTAACATTCCTTTCTAGCTAAGTTAACCAGACATTTTTTTCAGTGTGATGAGAATATGAAAATACTTAGAAAATTAGACAATTTTGAGAAATTATGGAAATTTTTTTATTTGAAAAGAACGGTTAGATTTGTCCAAAATTGATAAGCTGTGAGGTATGACAAGATATGGAAAACCCTAAAAACCTATATTTGGTTGAAACTCTTTGGAACAGCTGCCTAACTATTAAGTTATAGGGGGTTTAGTTTCAACAAATCGATTATACGTGTCTACGTGGTTATATGACTTGTAAATCCATTATAATTCCCTTTAACCTACTACGCCATAAATCCGAATCCAAAATACAAATTACAGTTTAATAATTTATATTATTAGAGCAGTTTATAGTCGCATGCATACTTATATTTGGTTGTAACGCTCGCATGAAAACAAGTGTGACAATTTTTAACAATTTTTAATTCTTTTTTTATTTTTATTTTTCTAATCTAATAGTCGATAGAGAAGCAAAAATTAGGAAAAGTAAAAAATGAAAAATACTCTTGTTTTCTTGAACGTGGTTGTAAAATTCCATTGAAGCTAAAGAGAAGGATAAAGCATAGTTCCCTTGAGAATTCCGTTATAAAATTAAAGTACTTCCGTGTAATTTTTATGTAATCTGATTATTAATTGATTTTACATTCTCATAAATAATGGGAGTGTATTTTAGATTGTGTATGTTAATAGATTCATTATGTTAAACACTTTGCAGGGTTTTTACAACTCTGGAAGAAATGGAAAACGTGAAATTCTCATGAAATTTTATTATGCTTCATGGAATCATGGAAATCTACTGGAATTTTCATTTATTCCATGGAAATGTACTTTTTCTATTTACTTCCTTTACTTCATGATGTTTATTAAGTTTTACCAAAATGCATAATACACTTCATTTACAAAAAAGACTTCAATATATTTAAAAATACTTGAAATGCCATTAAAATATTTAAAAATACTTAAAACTACTGTAAAAAACTTCAAAAAACATCAAAATACTTCAAAACAAATGGAAATACTTAAATTACTATGAAATTTTTCCAAATACCTAATAATATTTCTAAATATTTTAAAAAAAAGGAAATGCTACAAAATATTTTGTAATGTATTTAAAATTACTTCAAAATAATTTAAAAGACTTCAAAATATTTAAAGATACTTTCAAATTCTTTAAAATATTAAAAAACACTTAAAACTACTTTAAAATACTTCAAACTATTTAAAAATACTTAAAATTACTTTAAAATACTTTAAAATACTTTCAAATACTTCAAGTCCTTTATATCAATTTGAAATACTTTACAATCATTCAAAATATTTAAAAATACTTAAAATTACTTTAGAATTTTACCAAATATTTCCCAATACTTCAAAATATTTAAAAGACTTAAAAATATTACAAAATATTTTAAAATATAACTAAAATTACATTTTAAATGGGTACTTTAAAATATCAGAAAATCCTTTATGTAATTTTAAAATACTTTCAAATCCTTCAAAATATTTAAAAATACTTTAAAATACTTTAAATTACTTCAAAACGCTTTATATTAATTTAAAATACTTTAAAATCCTGCATAATATATAAAAATATTTAAAATTACTTTAAAATATGACAAAATACTTGAAATTACTTTATATTAATTTAAAATATTTTAAAATCCTGCAAAATAATTAAAAATACCTAAAATTACTTTAAAATTTTACCAAATAATTCTCAATACTTCAAAATACAACATTTATTTTGTAATAATAATTATGTACTCCATTGTGTCCATACATAATTCTTTGAATCAAAGGCTATATATTTTTTCTGCAAACAAAAAAAAATATTTTAAAGTACTTTAGAATATTTAAAAATACTACAAAATATTTAAAAATATAACTAAAATTACATTCTAATACTTTAAAATACTTCCAAATACTTAACAATTCTTTAAAATATTTAAAAATACTTCAAATACTTTATACTATTTTAAAATACTTTGAAATCCTTTAAAATATTTAAAAATACTTTAAAATACTTTAAAATACTTCAAAACACTTTATATTAATTTGAAATACTTTAAAATCCTGCAAAATAATTAAAAATACTTAAAATTACTTTAAACTTTTACCAAATATTTTCCAACACTTCAAAATATTTTAAAGTACTTTAAAATATTTAAAAATACTTAAAAATACTACAAACTATTTTAAAATATAACTAAAATTACATTTTAAATACTCTAAAATACTTAAAAATACTTAAAATTACTTTAAAATATCCCAAAATACTTGAAATTACTTTATATTATTTTAAAATACTTTGAAATCCTTCAAAATATTAATAAATACTTAAAATTACTTTAAAATACTTGAAAATACTTCAAAAGCCTTTAAAATATTTCAAAATACATACTCAAAATATTTTTAAAATCGTAAATAATGACCTTCATTAATTTCAACTTTATATAGAAAATTATTTTAGTAATAAGCCTAGAAGCATTATAAAACTTTAATTATTCTTTCTAAAGTATGAAATCTGAATCAGTATGGAACAAAATTATTTATTGAGCAAGTGCTATTTTAACACTAAAATATTGTAAATTTTGACTATTAATTAGTAGAAAACTACTAATTTATAGTAGAAAATTACTAATTTGAAAAAGTAAGTAAAATAATTTACTATTTCAAATTAGTAATTTTCTACTATAAATTAGTAGTTTTCTACTAATTAATAGTCAAATTTCTTACTATTTCAATGGGTAAACGAATTCGCACTCTTTAAGAGTAGAAAAACTACTAATTCAGATTTAAAGAGCAATGAGAGGGCGTCATCTACTTTAGCACTGATTCAATATAACACGAATTACATATGAACTGATTTTCTTTCTGTGGAGTAGTATTTCACTAATTTTAATAGTGCTAATTCGTTTACCCTCATTTACTAAAAATGTACTAATTGAATCAGTACATCTAAGTGACAAGATTCTATCGCAAAAATAGATATTTACTCTCTAAATCTGAATTACTTAAAAATAACTTATTCGATAGTTTTGACTAATTTTTAGTCAATAGTGACTAATTTTTAGTAGAGAACTACAAATTCATTTTGTAACCTTTACTAATTGAATTAGTAGGCTTTACAAAATGAATTTGTAGTTTTCTACTGAGAATTAGTCACTATTGACTAAAACTTAGTCAAAATGGTTACTAATTCATTTAATAAACGATTCGGTGCTGTTTAATTAGTCAAAAATGACTAATTCAGATTTAGAGAGTGATCCAATTAGTCATACATAACTAATTATTAGTAAAAAAATAACTAATTTCTTAGTCAAATATGACTAAACGTGAAGAAATTGCCTGAAATGGCATGGATCCGGAATGAAACGAGGTCCCTGATCAGGGCCTGAACAGCTGTTTTTTACTTGGTCCGGCCCTGATCAAGGACGTCGTTTCATCCCTGATTTGAGTTCCCTGATCGGAGCCTGATCAGGGCCGTAGCTAAATTTCTACACTTTAATAGTCAAAACATAACTAATTGAATCAGTTATTTTTTACTAATTGAATGAGTTATTTTTTGACTAATAAAAATAATATGACTAATAAATTAGTCATATTTGACTAAAACATTAGTTATTTTTTACTAATAATTAGTTATATTTGACTAATTGGATCAGTGACTGACTTTTCACTATATCAAATTAGTTATTTTTAACTAATTCAGATTTAGAGAGTATATTTCAATTGAACAAACAATATTGTTTTAAAAAGCAGATTAATTTATCATTAACTTTAAACTTATATCAAACTTATGATCTAATATAAGCTTCATTAAAATCGTGTTCAAAGTTGAAAATTAAATAATTTTTTATAACAATTTTCAATAATAATTCTACTATTCAAGCATATTTATATGAAACTGCTGAAAAAATTAGTTAAAATACAATAAACTGCTAATTAAATTGGTCGAAACTCTACTAAGGGGTCATCTACATTTTACATCACGCTAAAAGGCGCGGGATGAAGGGGGGGGGGTGTTAGATACTTGTGACAATCTGTATATATTAAATTGAAAATGTTATCATGTCAAAAGTGTGACATGGAGTCTTATTTTCGTAATTTATTTCTTTTTTTAAAAAAAGTCAATTTTTGGGTAACGTAACGTGTGGACGACCCCTTAGAAAATTTTAGATTTGGCATAGATTTTGCTTTCTCGTAGAGGAAGTATAGAAAACGGTAGTATAGTTTTAGAACAGAATAGTTTTTTGCGGATAAGGAAGGTACCAAGTTACTCGTGACTTTTCATGTAATGTATGCACTCGAGAATCGACATATTATAATTTGCCTGTTAGAAACTGAAAAGAGCACATTTTTGTATTTTTTCTTGCACATTTCACCCTTAACGATTTTCTTCAGTTTTAAACCACTTTTTGCTGTATGCGTTAAAAATCTTATACACGGAGAAAAAGCGTTAGCTATTGCAGCTAATTCTTAGCTATTGCGGCTAATTCTTAGCTATTGCAGCTAATTTTTAGCTATTGCAGCTAATTCTTAGCTATTCCAGCTAAATGGATTTGCTGTTATATGAATATCGAATTATTTAGCTGTAATTGCTAAAAATTAGTTGCAACAGCTAAAAATTTCGCTGCAGCAGCTAATATTATTCGTTACTACAGCTTTTTTAGACAATTAGATACACATTTTTCGTATGATTTTATATACATTTTTTAAAATTGTTTTTCTATTCATACATCTCAATGAAAATAAAATTATGCACATGTTATTGTCACTCATGTAATTTTGATTTTTGCAAGGCCGAAAATTCTTCTCTTTTAAAATGCATATGTGTTTCTCCTATGTAGCTATGGAAGTTGTTAATACTAAATCCAACTTCTAAAGACCCAACAAAATTGGTTACATTATCATTTTAAATAGTTTGATTTCCAAAGTCCATCAAAAGTATGTATATATTATATTCAATACACAGTATAATTGAGTATAATCTATATCCAACTATTTTTCTGCTTGTATAAGACTATAAAGTTTCGTTGAGATCCTAAAAAGTAATCATTTAGCTTTAAAGTAAAACTTTGTTTTTACTGTTTACACATACTTTATAGCAGTAGATTTATTACTTGTTTATAATTTTTTGTCCTTCCATTCTATTCTTCCTATAATCGAATAAAATACTACAAACAAACTCGGAAGGAGAAAACTCATTATCATATATATTAAGATTATATACAGAACTCTTTATTGTCCATGTTTTGCTTCTTCATAGGAAATCATTCTTTAATTTGAAAGAATCCTTTATAGGATTCCTTTATAGGAATCCTTTATAGGCCCTCATATAGGCCCCTTTGTGTTTTTGAAGAAAGTTTTGTAAGCTTTGCAACTTTTGTTATCTTTTTTTAATTATAAATAAATGGACGACGAAACCGCTAATCAATTAATTAATTAATATTAAGTGTTCAAGCTTTGTGACTAATTGTAACTTTTATAACACAGAAAAAATAAAGTCTAAATGTAATCACACCTAGAAAGCTTAAAAGACTAAAAACTAGTCCAGATTTTGGCTAAAAGATGAATCAAGTCAAGTTTTGGTCTTAAAATTAAACATTTGAGGATAAATTTTAGTCCAAGTGGACTAAAAATAAGACATATGAGGATAAATTTTAGTCCAAATGGACTAAAAATAAGACATATGAGGATAAATTTTAGTCCAAGTGGACTAAAAACAAGTCATATGAGGATAAATTTTAGTCCAAGTGGACTAAAAACAAGACATATGAGGATAAATTTTAGTCCAAGTGGACTAAAGCAAGACTTATTTTTTTCTGTGAAAGACCCGTATTCTAGGTTTAAAAATATCTTCTTAGCACCTATTTAAGTATATTCTATTTTTAAGTTAAGTGTATACTATTCTTAAAATAAGAATGTACTCTTATTTTAAGAGTAGTATATTCTAAATTTAAGTATAAATATTCCCAATATTCTAGTATATTTGATACCTAAATATAGAATATACTATTCTTAAAATAAGAGTACATTCTTACTTTAAGAATAGTATACACTTAACTTAAAAATATAATATACTTAAATAGGAACTAAGAAGATATTCTTAAACCTAGAATACGGGTCTTTTTGTGGATCTATTTAATTAACTCTCTATTAAATTAAATCTCTATTTAATCTTTATTTAATCTCTACTGAATTTAATCTCTATTTAATTAAATCTCCGATTGATTAAATCTCTGATTAATCCAATTTCTGATTAATTAATTCTAATCATTAAATCATTTTCATTAACTCGGCGACGATTATGTACGTATTAACTGAACATGTGTTTGAGCGCAGATAATCATTGTGCCTGAAATTAATTGCAATTAGCTATTGGGATAGTTCGGCAATACTCAGAGTGAGAAACTATTTAATTAACTTGATATATACGAAAATTTATCATCACTCGAGATAAATCTCTATAATACTCTGACAGACGAATCATGTTCGCTGTCACGTGAATATTAAGCATCTGGCTCAGTTTCTTTTTTTTTTTTTTGTTTCTCATCAAATAAAAAAAATGTGAACTTTCCAGTACGTTTATAACGAATACAAATAGTGCGCGTGAAGTCTGGCGGGATTTTGGGGTGTGAGTCAAAGTCTATAAAATTACCATACAAATGTGGTTCATGTGTTTAGTTTAGAACATTGACTGCTCAGTTTCGCTTTACTTAACTTTGCTATTTCTTGTTGCTTATGACATTCTTGCCATAATAGAACTTTAGATGACATAATATGTGTCAGTTGTTTGAGGCCTGAGTTATTTTGATTCGAATTTCTTTCTTTAATCGTTTATCGACAAGTTCACACTAACGAGCTTCTTGAAATACCTTGCATTTTGTTGCTCAATTGAGTTTAACAAGCGCATAACAACTCGCCATAAATTTCACCGTAAACTGCAAATTTGTATATCATTACGAAATATCGGAATTGTTGATATTTTGTGACTGAGAATTGATGTTATTCCATGAACTGTACACTATATGTCGTCCTCAAGAGACAACTTGACATTTCGTGAAATATCCTCGTAGCGGGTTATGCTATTTCCTATATAAAAGCGTCAGCTTTCTATAATTTCCACAAATACCGAGAGATTTTTCAACAGGACTGATTTTTGGGAGGAAAATCTTCTTGATGAAAAAATACGGTTGATTAATTGGCTTTTATTAAATCGGTATAATTTTTGATTGATTGGAATCGTGAATTTTATAATTACATTACAATTACAATAGAATTACAATACAATTAAAATTAAAATATACAATTACAATTGGAATACAATATACAATTTTTTTAACGTCTACAACATAATTATTATGTTAAACATTTTGTACGTATTTTAGATGAATCTTTAACGTCTAAGTATACTTTAAGAATAGTTAGAAAAATGAATCATTCATTTTGTACTTACATATATGGTACTTACGTTTGCGACGTTTTTTCATTTACAAAAAAGGAAAGGGACCTTAGAAGGAAGAAATTATAGGTTAGATTTGATGATAGTTTTCACTTGATAAAAGCTTCCTTTTAATTAATTTTACTTCACTCAAAAACGGTTTTCAAAGCAAAAAATATATTTAACATTTAAAAATATTAAGTAGTACACAAAAAATATTCAAGAAAAACTCCTCTTTATTGCAAAGAATTAAAAACGAATCTTTAATCAAGTTAAAACTATCATCTAGCATAACCTATAATTTCACCTGAAGATTAAAATTGCCTTTTTTAAAGTGTAATTACCGCAGTTGATGGTAGAGTTGCTTTTTCGTGGATAATCTCTCTTAAATTAATGCATTTCAATTCTCTGAAATACTGGTAATTCGTGTAAATATTGCTGCTATGGTTTAACTGCTAGTACGTGCTCCAAATTTACGCGGTGGCTTTTAATCACACTCTGCATTTGTCTTGTTGACTTTACAATTTCGTAGGGAAGAAATTGTAATTCAAGGGAATGACTTGGCTTGAACGTGGGATGTCATCCTTTCGATAAAGTGGTTCACTGCATTATTATGTGCATAATGTTTTTACCTCTGCATCCGGCATGCCTTCGTTATCAGCATCAAAATGCGAGAATTTCATGCTCTTCAAGAATGATCCTTCAACAGAAAATACATCGTATTTTCTGCTGTTTACTTTCCTCTTCGAGATGCACTATTTATTTATCACAATTACGTGTTGGATGACTCTCATCGTCATTAACAGTAATACTCAACTGTCACAGTAGTCCTCTTATGTAACTGCATCTTTTTAAAGATCTTACCTATATTCGTTTTTGCAGTTTCTTGCGGCTTCTTATTGCAGTTTCTTTTGTGGTTTTTTTTAAGTTTATTTGCAGGTTTTTGCAGATTTGTGCAACCTTTTGCAGCTTTTTTCAATGTTTACAGTTTGTTTTAGTTTTTACAGTTTGTTTCAGTTTTTACAGTTAATTTTAGTTTTTTTTTTTTTTTGACAGTTTTTGTACAGTTAAAACGGTAAATATGATGGTAAAAACAAAATCTTAAACCGATTACACTTTAAAACCAAGATGTTGAAATTGAAGTTGAAGTGAAATTTTTCATTTGAAAGAAAATGAGACAATTTTTGGTCTTAAAATTAAACTCTCGATGCTGAAAGCAGAAAGTTAGTTGAAATTGGGACTATAATGTAAACGGTTTCAGTTAAAAGTAGGTTGAAAGCAAGCTTTTATTTCACCGCGTCCTTTTTGATTGTTTTCCCATATTTTTTGTTTGTTTCTACAACGATTTGAAACTTTTTGGTGAATCGTGTCTATATTCCAATTGCAGAAAACCCCCAATTTTCGCTGATGAGTTATTTGTTAAAATTTCAAATTTTTCAATTAAAACTGAAATTTGATGAAAATCTTTTTCTTATTAAAAATATTACATTGTGTCAATGGGTCAAAATATTTTTCTATTATTAAAAGGAATTACATTACTTCAATGAAATTTGGTCAAAATATTTGTCTGTTATTCAAAAGGAGTTAGATTTTGTTTCAAAAGTTTGTCTGCATGTTGACTGTGATTTTACATCTGTGTTCCTAATTGAAATTCCTACTTGGTAATTTAATTGAACGTGTTTTCATGCGAGTTTCTAAATCAGCAGTTTCCGAGAATACTTGTTTGCAACACATGCACCATTAAATGGATGTTTTCTTCCCGTTGCGTATAATTTCTCACCGATTAGCCAATTTGATATTCAAGAATGGAAAAAGTCTTAACCAGCGTATCACGATTATTGAGCTGTCTTTTTTATTGCTAGACTCGATCGCTATATTATGGTTAAGCACGCATAGATACTATGGAGTTTTTACCTGATCAATACCTAGACTAATATTATATTATACCTTCGTTGAGTATTACATTCATGATTGATTTGACATTTCCATTCTTTCGGAATTTTTAATACTCAAGGATTCTTTGTTATACACACAGAAAAAACCCAGGATCAAGTAGCGTACGCTACTCAACCCGTGTAGAAATTCCGCCTGACATGGCCATAACATTCCCGGTGTGGCCCTGATCGGGCCGTGCGTTTCATTCCCTAATTGGGGACGCCCTACCTGGGCCCGGTCATGGCCATGGTAAAATTTCTACACGGAAATAGCACCAGAAATGAGCCTCGGTCTCTCAACTTGAGTGGTATGGTAAAACGACTCAAAATGAGTGAAACAAGTTCAAGTTGAGTATTGTTAGAGTCTAAGTACAATTTGAGTTTCGCGCGTTATTGAGAGTGGTGGGAGAGGAGATGGCGCTGGGGAGCGTGGGCCCAACGGTGGAAGGGCGAGAGCAGAGCGTTCTGAGAAACCGTTGGATAAGGTTACCTTGAGTCCGTGGATTCGGCTAAATGTAAATGAGCAAAGGAGAAAGTTCTTAATAAACTATTATTTTGATAATTTAGAAAAAGGGGATTATAATTTTACTTGACTTTTATTGAAAACCTATCCGCCCGAACCTTGACGCTAATAGTATAAAAAACGGTGGAAAATATGATGAAATAACAAATAATTTCGTATGAAGACACAAAACAGAAAAATTAACATTGTAAAAAGAACGTAGGTACTACACTGTAAAAAATATTTATACGAAATTTAGTATATCATGTATAAGAAGCACGTATTCATATCATGATACTAAATTTATTATACACTGAGAAAATTTACTCGGTATATTTTACTGAAAATGCTCAGTAAAAGTTGGACAGGATGGCATTTCAGTAAATTCTATTGCATCGACTTGTGA
>WNHD01012512.1:0-11983 GCA_011057455.1 Ganaspis sp. Gsp50 | reverse complement strand
TAAGTAAACTGAAGTATTTTAAAATAGTTTCAAGTATTTTGAAATATTTTAAAGACTTTTAAATATTTTTAGATATTTTCAAGTATTTTAAAATATTTTGAATTATTGGGAAGTATTTGGAAATATTTTAAAGTAATTTTAAGTAATTTTAAGTATTTTCAAGTATTTTAAACTAAGTTCTTATTCTCTAAATATATCTTTAAAATATTTTAAAATCTTATAAATTATTTAATACTTAAAATACTAATATTTTTAAAAAATTAGAATCATTTTGAAGTATCTTTGAATATTTTGAAGTATTTTAAAATAATTTTAAATATATTTAAGTATTTTTAAATATCTTGAAGCATTTTGAAGTGTTTTTAAATCTTTTTAAGTGTTGTTAAATATTTTGAAGTATTGGAAAGTATTTGAAAATATTTTATTACATTTTGTTTTTAAAAAATATTTGAAGTATTTTGAAGTAGTCTGAAGTATTTTAAAGTAGCTTTAAGTGTTTTTAAATATTTTTGAAGTACTTTTAATTATTTGGAGTATAAGTAGCCTGAAGTATTATTGTTGAAAAATTATTAAAAAAAAATATTTATTGAAAATTGGGGGAAAAGGGGTAAAAATATTTGATTTTAGGTATTTTAGGGAATTTTCTTTAAAAAAGAGGATTAGGTAAAAAAGGGGACGAACTGTGATCCCTGTGTAATGTTACTAACCTTCTTTTATTGATTTCTCTATTTTTTAAATTTCACCCAATTGCTGATTAATCAAAAAAAGTGGGCCTGAGACACGAATATTACACAATCGCACCCCAGACGATTATTAGTGGAATGAGGCTTATGCATTTAAAACTAGAAACAACGAGCTTCAAAATGATTTAAGTTTTACCAGAAAGAGAGGTATAAAACTTGCTTGCTTATCAAGCAATATACTTACGCCCTTGACTTTTTTATCACACCGAATGCTGGTAACAGCAAGGAGGTCATCGCTGAGGTCCATTCCTGGTTCAGGATAGGTGACAACTCTCGTAAGTTCATCAGATCCAAACTCCTCGTCAAACGCCACGGAACCCGCATCCGCATGGGAACTGGAAGCAGCACTGGGTACTTCACTGCCCGCGTTGCCAGTCTCAGTAGCCGGTGATTCCTTGTCATTATCCGACCACTTGTGTTTATACAAAGCTCTCCTCTTATTTCCATTTGTCGTTCCAGCCGACCTGCTTTTAAAAATACTGCCTTTTTTCGTAGTCGGTTTATTAACCGAGACGTTATTTCGTGGAGGTGAGGGTTGTGTGTTCAACTGCTCGTCTCTGACGACAGGAACTTCATTCTCCACGTTCCCGGTTGCGCTCTCGCTATCCTCGCTGTCCGAGAACCAGTCCTGGTCCACTATACTCTTGGCGGTTGGAGCATCCGCCTCGGCTACTGGTGCGGGATCTTCTGTGCTTTTAGTCTCCGGTTCCGGCTGAGCCTCATCCTCGGCTTCTTTCGAGGGCTCCTCCGAGTACTGGAGGATCTCCTCCAAGATCTCCTCTTCTTGGAAGTTGGGTCTCTGGGAGGCGTCAGGATCGCTGGATAGAATGTCGATGAGTTCCTGAGTGGTGGTTGGGAGCGGTTGATCGCGTCCGATGAGAGGTTCAATGGGTTTGCCAGCGAAGCTCGTGTCAGTCTTAACAATGTCGTAGTGCGCTATAACTGTGTTATTAGAGTCGGTAACGGACTTGCGGAGCGTGAGGGAGAGTCCGGAGCTTTGCGAATTGACGGGGGCGGGTGTGACGGTCGTCGGGGATATAATGTCCCGGAGGTTTTTCGCGCGGCTGCGCGTCGTTCTTCGGGTGTCGGAGTTGTCTAGGGGTATGGAAACGGTGGTGACGACTGGCTGTGCCGTGGAGCGGGTTGTCCTCGTGTCGGGCTTTACAGGGGGTGTTGGCGGGGACTTGCGCTCCATTTCGACTTTGGTGGGACTGGCGAGAGGCGAAGAAATCCTGTAGGTCTCGGCTTCTGGGTCATTGTCGCCGCAGATTAGTCGTGCTTTACATATTCTCAGGACAATGGGAGGCTTGCCCTCGTCTTTAGGTACTTGGTTCGTGCTGGAGAAAGTTTCCTGCACTTTTTTCTGTTGAGCAATTGAAGCCTTTGACAGCATCTGCTTGGAAGCAGCCTGCTGACTTTGCTTTGGTGGACGACCTCGTCCATAGTGTGAGTCAGGTACTTGACGATACTTGGGTTCTGGGCGAGTCTCCTCTTGTGTGGGCGCTGCGTTTCGGCTTTTGAAAAACTTTTTTGGCTTCACTGCAGCTGGTTCGCTTTTATCCGTGTCAAAGGAGAACGGATCCCTGGCAGAATTCACCCGGGCGTTTTGATTCCCGTAGTCTAGCTTCGCTCTCTTGCTCCCGTAGGTCGGATGAATGTCGTCTCGTCTTCCTGCAAAATTTAATTTCATTAGAATCGCAATATTATCCTTTTTAGAATCACGCGGCTAACTGTCTCTTCTCTATCTTTCAACTAATTGATATCAAAAAGGACTAATAATATTAATAGTAATATATTTTCTTGAATCATTTTGGCTCAAAGGTTTAATTTATAGAAAAGATTCTCAACATTCGTTTCAACGGTATTACTTGTTCTCTTAATTTTTACAAGAACTTTTGTTGCAAATGTAATTAAAAAATTGTTAAGAAACAAGCAAGTGTATTCAAACATTGAATATTGAATTACATTAAAGTACATTAAAGTCAATATTTCATACGAAAGATGTTTTTATCTTGAAAAAATTTAAAAAATAGATGAAAATTCGAAAAAAGAATTTCTCAACACTTGGTGCTTCAAAAACGTACATTGAAGAAACTCTTCGGAAAAATGGAAATTAAATGAAACAATCGATTAAACAAACAATATGAAAAATCGGTAAAGATAAACTTGGATGCAAATTTCCTCTGACCTTGAAATAATGAATAAAAATGGAATATTTTGATGTCCGTAAACTGAATCTTTGTCAAGGTTTCTGATCCAATATAGCGAAAAAGACAACGACAAAAAACATTGATTCATCGAGTACAAGAGTTGCATAATTCTTGTTAATAAAAAATTCTTTACTTTTTGCAATAAAAATGGCATTTGATAAAATTATCAACTCCTTTTGACAAAGACCAAAAAACTATTTATTCGAATTGAACAAAATTATTTGTATGAAGCAAAAGAAAAATGTTTGTTTAATTAAACGTAATTATTTATGTATTATATACAATAATTTGTTTCTTATTTCTTTGCTTTTGAAAATTAGGTTATATCAACATTTTTGGAATTAATAATTAAAATTTAATTTCTAAAACAAGAAAATGTTATTTTTCGTCTCACGTTGATTTATAAAACTTGCAAACGTAATGAATAAATCAAAACATTTTATCAGCAGCGATTTAATTGGAAATTCAATGAGTTTTTAAAATACATAATACGCTTTTAATACAAAGAACTAACAATACGAAAATATATTCATGAAATGTACAAGTGAATTTTTGCTGTAAAAAATGCAATCTTTTTATTTAAATATTTAATCATTTCTTGTACAAATAATTTACTAATTTTTTCAAAATAAAAATTCAACAATTGTTTGTTTGAAAAATCCAACTATTAAAATTAAAAATTAGCCATTATTTTGAAACATTAGTTGTAAAAGTTAATTAAAGTAGTTATTATTATTAAAAATTAATAATTTCTTGTTGCAAGAATTTAATAAATGCACAAAAATAAGTTACAAACTAATTCTGTTTTTCTTTTAATAAAAACATTTTGAATCGTAAAATTTAATTCTTTTATTTTTTAGAAAACTTTTTATTGCATTTCTTAAAATAAAATAAGAAAACTTGTTCATTTTCCTATGTTAATAAGCATAAAACATTACAAACTTCATCAATGTAATTAATAATTCAATGACTTTTTGATCTTTTAAAAATATTGACTGAAAAATGTAGAAAGTTTTTTAACAATAAAATGAAAATCTTAAAAAGTTAGTTAATTATTTTTTAAATTGATTTTTTATTAAAATTATTCAAGATGTAAAATAAAGTTCAAAATAAAATCTAGACTTAAATGTTCATGATACATTTGACAATTTAATATATAACAATAAATAATAATAATAATAATAATAATAATAATTAATAATAATAATTAATAATAATAATTAATAATAATAATAATTAATAATGATAATAATTAATAATGATAATAATAATAAAAATAAAGATAATAACGATAATAATGATGATCATGGTAATAATGATAATAATAATCTCGATTTTAAAAGATATTTTACATTGTAAAAATCGTAGCTTTTTTAATTAAAAATCCATTAGCAGCTGCTTTGTATGTAAACATATTTAATTTTACAATAATTGTGAACTTAAAAGTTATTTCTGCATTTTATAAATTTTACGGTAATCTTCTTATTATGATATTGTAATAAAACAATGTTTAAAATACAATTTTTTGCTAGCAATTTTATCAAATATTTCATGAGAAAATTCTTATTTTTAGATTATTAAATTAGCATTAGATTTGCATCAATTTAGAAAAGGAAGTAGGATGATATATAACCTATATAGTTTATTTTCAAAGGCAAACGTCAAATGACAAGGAATTAATCGATTGATTCATTGATCTTTTAAAAGCAAAGTACCCGCCAAAACTTTCCAAACGTCAAAAAAATACTCGATAAACACAAGAATTTGAGCATAAATAGAGTCACAAAAGTGTTCGCAAAAGTGTCAAAAATCATTTACAAACAATAATTTTCGTTGCAGTGTATAAATAAAAGTAAAAAATATAAAAAACATTAATAAATATCAAAAAGTCGATAAGCTATACATTTTTAAACCTTAAGTCACTAAAAATACATATAAATTACCAACACTTTTCACAAAATTTAAAAGAAAATAACGAATACGAAAAAAATAAATGTCGAAAATTGAACGAAATTTAAAAAACAAAGAAAACTAAATACAATTCTATTTCGTCTCTCTTATTTTTAAATGTTCGTGAAATCCATTAATTTCATTTGCGAACAAAATTTAAGTTATGCTTACAAAATTGAGAAACTTGGGAATCTATTGATGTTTTTAATTAGATCCCAGACTTAATTGAAAGCCGTAAATTTATTAAAGACGTACATGAGAAAAATAACTCGATAAAACAGATTTTAACGGCGGATTAAAAACAGAAAGGATTATTAATAAATTGAAATGAATTATAAATACCATTGATATTTGTGCTCCGAATTGACGTGAAGGAAGTTATGCCCCATTTTCCGACGATGCCCGCTGATTTGGCAGCCGAGGGTCGATTGCTGTTTTCTCGAAAGAGTTTATCAAATTGAATACTACCTGGGGAAACTGTATTAACTTTCCGACCATATGATTTCGTGTAGCTCCGTGACGTCATTTTGACTTGGCTATTATTTCATAAACTCTCGGCATTCCAAAAGATACACAGTGGGTCGAAGCTTCTCATACTTGAGCAGTTTTTTATTTCTCTCTTTAGGACATTTTCTAATTTGTACACAATTAAGCCTCAACACACAAACTACAATCACAATTCTCAGATTTTTTGGATCAAGCACAAAAATCAGAAATAAAGAAAACCGAACGATTTCGACAAGTTCATTAAAATAAGAGGAATTAATCAGCGCGATGAATTTTCGGAACATATGAAAGAAACAAACGCCATGTTTCATTCACTCTCTCCCGCTATGCACGAATTTACACAGTAAAATTTTAAACTCCAAACTTCACCCACGCTTAAGAAGTACATTATGTCCGGTTCCAAATACTTGTAACTTTTTTCTTAACTCGGTATTTTTTGTGTAACAATATTATTTTGCCAAAAAATATTAATCATAACATGCTCTTTGCCATCTGTCGATGTTTTTCGTTCTGACCGAACCGAATACATACAACTATTGAGTGGAGTAAAAGTAAAATTAATATGTTGGTTGAAATGTCAGTTTTATTCTAAAAGTCGATAGATGGCGCGAAGGTAGAATTCTTTGTTATCGACCAGCGGTTATTGTTGATTAATTTTTTTAAAGCTTTTTACTTTGCATTTTTTAGAAAAAACCAAACTGATAAATTTTAATTATTCAGTATGTGTTTTTTTCGCAATTTTGGAAATTGTTTGTATTTGGTAGAAGTTGGCAGTTTTATTATTTAGTGGGTATTAGCAGATAAAAAAGGGAAACAGAAAAAAATCTCTTACAAAATGGAAATCAACAAAACAGGGGAAAACCTGGAGTGACTTGGAGAGACCAATTAATCGAAAATTGTTGTTAATTATAGAGATCTCAGTTACCGTCCTTTTACATGAAAAAATTCACTAGAATTTAGTAATTTACTAAAACTAATTATGGCAGGGCTATGGTCTGGTGGAGTAAAATACTTTCCAAACCCTGCTTACTATCAGGGTTCGGAAACGGAACGTAGCTCATCAGGGATGGGAGCTTACATACGAAATATTCAGTAATAGACTAATCAGAAAGTGTATTCTAATGTGACCAATTATCTGATTGGTCTAGTCTATTCCACTAATCCTCTATTCCTCTGCATGTGACTTCACCCTTATAATTAGTTTTTTACAGTCATTTATCTAGTGTTTACATCAAAAGTTTTATATACAATGTATTTTTTGATAGAGAATGGTAAAGTAAGCATTTTACCTTATGTATTTAAAGAACCATGTAAAATTACGTCAAAAACTGCCAGTGATGGATCACTGCAAAACTTTGGGGGTTCCAAAATTGGCAACAACGACGCATCCCTGTGAATGAACCCTTACGGTAAATTTATACTTTGTTTACATTTAGCATCGTCTGCTAAATATTTTTTAAGTGTTTGACAATAAAAATGCTTTGTATTGTTGATAAATAGAACAAATTTTTCATGACAGAACTATAAAAGTAAACAGCAAAAGTGAAAAGAAAAAGTAAAAATTAAAGAATCCATTACAACCTTCTTAATTATTTTCTCCAAAAGGTAATCGATTGTTTATTTGTATAATAATTAAGCAAATCAGAACTTAATAACTATGGGTGATACAAGGATTGGAATTTGTTTTGCAATGTGTCCGGAACGAGAAAGAGAATTGTAAGTATAAATAAAATGAAAGATTTTTTTCCGAGCAAGCATTTTTAAAAATATTAAATCATATTAAAACACTTTATTATATACACTTTTTCTTCTAAAAATACGGTTTTCTCTAATCCAAATGTTTGTTTAATCAAAAAACAAATAAATGAAAAAAACTATTCTTTTGCATAAAAATTTTTGTTTATTAAAATTTACTTAATAAAATTGTCTTATGCAAAAAAATGAATACAATATTGCTTTCTTACATATTGTTTAAATTTAAATTTTATTCGCATAATTTCATGTTAGATGAAAGAAGAAATAAAAAAAATAGAAAAACATGTTCTCTAGAATATTGATAAAGCATTGTTTATAAATTTTGTGTACAGATAAATAGATGTAATAAAATTATATTACGATCGGTTATCGTCTTATTTGTATTATTATTATTGTATTATTATTATTGTGATTATTATTATTATTACTATTATTAATATTACTATTATTATTATTATTATTATTATTATAATTATTATTATTACTATTATTATTATTACTATTATTATTATTTTATTATTATTATTATTATTATTATTATTATTATTATTATTATTATTATTATTATTATTATTATTAGAATAAATAAAATTATATCCTTGTTTCAAAAATTTTTTGTATATCAACAGGAGAGAAAGAGAAGGTTTGCTACACTTTTTCGAGATAGATGAAAGGACAAAAAGTACAAGAAGACCAAGAGCAGATCCTGCAAAAACTGTAAAAAGTTTCAACAGACCTGCAGCTGGTCGCTTAATGACTGATCTTAACGAATTAAGGCCTGGGCCAGTTTTATTACTTACCATTAGATATTTGTTTACAAAGTTCGTAATAATTTACCCTAACTTTACAGACAACATAATTATTGAGACACGAGATTATTTAATACTAAAAAAATAATATTTTTTGAAAAAATGATTTTTAGAATTGCAACAAGAACGGACCACGATTGGGCGATTATATACGACTTTATTTTTGATCGTTTAAGAGCAATTAGACAAGATATGGTAATCCAGAGAATAGATCCGTTGGGAGCAATTCGAATATTAGAACCAATTGTTCGATTTCACGTTTATACGTCACAGAGGTAAAAAATCTTTAGTTTAATAATTTTGTGATAGATATTGAATAGTTAATGAAACAAGAAAGATATGATAGTTAATAAAAACAAGAAAGATAGAACAATTAAAAAAGAGAGATATCATAGTTATTAAAAAAGGAGATGGAATAGTTGTTTCATTTTCAATTACTAAACACTTCTTTCAGACTTTGTGTACATTCTATTTCTGCCTTCGATCCAAAATTGAATAATCAACATTTGTTAGAATGTTTGAAACATTTACTTGTTTGTTATGATGAATCGAGTCAAAAAGAACCAAACGATTCTGATATCGACGCTGGACTTAGAAATTTATATCTAGGAGATAATAGACCACAAATGGAGGCTGTTTATCTTTTAATAAATTTAGGCGACTCTAATGCTCTTACAAGAGGATTAAAACTGCCAAGTAAATATAGGTACATATCACTTGTAATATAAAAAGTCATGAAAGCATAGAAAAGAAAAAACAAAGGAAAGAAAAATACAAAAGATATACCAAAGATTGAAATATACTCTAAAGAATAAAAGCCAAGTTTAACTCTAAAAATATTATTTTTGAAATTTTGCATAATTTTCTGTACAATTTTAGTTTCATGAACTGATTTACTGCAAATTTCAATTAATTTAAACTCTTAAAAAATTGGTAATTATTATAGTAGCTTTATGGTGTTTATTTTTAAAATGTAATTAGTTGCTTACATCCATATTAATTAACTACACTGACTGTGTCATGTTTTAGAGAATCTCAAGAAGTAAAATTAGCAATGGAAATTTCACTTGCTGTCTATTTAAAAAATTATGTTCGTACGCGTCGATTAATTAATCAACTTTCTCCTTTGCTACAATACGCAGCATTGTGCAATCTCAGAAAAATTAGGAGGTAATTATAAGTTATATTACAAGCATTATTTAATAATACATTATTTCCATCGGAATTTTTACAACCAATTTTTTTGCAACCAATTTTTTGCAACTTATTTTAATTAAGAAAGTATTTAAAAAGTAAACTAGTAAACTGTTTGAAACCGATTGTAATTAAAAAACATTTTTTAATACAATGTTTAAGATTAATATAGATTATAATATATTTTTTATATTTTCATTATTTTCTATATATTTTCAATATTTTCTATATTTTCTACATTTTCTATATCTTCTACATTTTCTACATTTTATGATTTTTATAATACAGTGTTATTATTTGTAATTTATTTATTTATTTACATGTATACAGTCCGACAAAAATATAATGCCACTGTTATATTATTATTGTTATTATTTTTTTATAACTTGAGCAAAACAAAGCAAACAACGGTTCTTAATTATAATTAGTGAATTATCGACATTTTCTTGAAATTATAGGGACGCCTTACAAATTATGAGCTTAGGGTATAATAGTAAAGCTTTCACATTCCCGGGAAAAAAATTGCAAGAACTTTTGCTCTATCGTGATATAGAAAAAGTTAAAGCTGATTGTGAGCTTTTTGGTCTATCTTTCACGAATGGAAACATTTTCTTCGAAAAGTCAAGGTTTAAAAATGCAGACAAACTGGTGAGTTTTCAAAATCTAATTAAATTTAAAAAAAATTTATAGTGCTTTTAATAATTGTTATCCAATTAAACTCTTTTAAAAAGGTTTATTAATATTATTATGGTAATTATCTGCTTTATCTTTCACACTAAAACGTAGTAAAAAAAAAACTATTTTGTAGAAAAAGTTGTTATTGTAATTTTGCAGAAATTAAAATTACTAAAGTGAACCCAAACAGGGATCAAACAAAATTTAAGATCAAATTTATTTCAAGGACCCTAAAACCACTAAAAATCAGAACTTTTTCATTTTGGGTCGCAAAACAATGTCAAATTTATTATTATTTTTGTTAATATTTTTATTAAATTATTATTATTATTACTATTATTATTACTATTATTATTACTATTATTATTACTATCATTATTACTATCATTATTACTGTTATTATTACTATTATTATTACTATTAATATTATTACTATTATTATTACTATATTATTATTTTTACTAATTATGATTATATTTATTATCATATATTTGGTTTTATTTCAGGCTCTTCCCGAGATGTCGTTCAATCCGAAAAAAATGCACAAACTTTTACCAGACATTTTATTAGGTCATCCATGAAATTTAGTACAAGTTCGCTAGCAGTTTCTAAAGTTGTAAAATTGCTTTATTAGCATCAATGAATTTCCAAAATAATAGATTCACAATTTATTAATAATAGTGTAATATAAAGCTACTTTATAGTTACAAAAGTATACAATTTTTTTATATTTATATTAATATACAAAATAAAAATATACAAATTTATTTAATCAGAAAAATAATTGATTTGAGGCTTAAAGAGAATTTCTTTAATATCTCAGTTTCCTATATTTTCTAATTTTATTCTGTCACCGCAAAATAAACAAGAAAATAGAATCTCTGAGAAAAGGTAACAAATTTCTTACAAACTTTTGTTTTATTTCGGTTAATTAATTTTATAGATAATTTTAAATAATTTTTATTGGCATTAAATTGTTCAACATTGTCGCAGTCTTCTGACTGGAATTTCGAATACTATTTTCCAGACGTTAAAAAGATGTTGGATTATAACATTATTTTGTTGATAAAAACGTTTGTGTAAAATAATGTTTTTTGTTTTACATTCTTTTTGTATTTTACGACAGCTGTAAGGAAACTAAAGAAACTGTTCGTATTTGTTTGACAAGCTTTTGAAGTTGAATATTTACAGCTGTCACTTAAATACTGAAGTACAAGTGTTTTTTAAATTCTCCCCAGAAGAGAAGAAGGCGGAGTCTGAAAACCAGCATATAGTACAGAGAGGGAACTTCTAAGCGCGATCAAGCTTCACTTTCTGTGAAGAATCTACGACCCTCACTATAATTCTGAAGTACATTTTAAGAAAGTCAGGTTTTATATTAAAAAAAAAACTAACAAACAGACAAGATTTTGTATATAATTGCTATGGTTTTTAAAAATAAATTTCTTCATGGAATCAACAATTTAATGTTTTAATTAATTTTGAGTGAAAGATAGACTTTATTCTAATTATAAAAATTTTGAAGAAAAACTTTTAAAAGAAATCTACAACATTACACTACATCTACATTATCTAGTTGGGCCTATCTACGGGGATTTCAGGTATTAATTTAAATATTCTGTATTCTATGTGCAGGTTTTCATTGTACATAGGTCCCGTTTCTTTACGTTCTTTTACATGCAAAACAGGCCTATCTACATCTTTGCATATAGGCAATTAAAATTTATAATTTTCTCTTTCACGAATGCAAAGGGCATATTCGATATATTGAAAAATAATAACTTTTTCCAAAACAATTTGTAATGTTTCAACTCTTACATTTGTGGGTTTGAAAGCCTCCTTTCAATTACAAAAGCATTTATTTAATCACACAAAGATACATACACAATCTTTATCAAATCCTTTTTGTTTTTCTCACAAACGAAGATTTCCGTTTTTCTTACTCCTCGATAATGACTTTCTTCTAATGTACAGCACAATTATAAACAAAGATTATAAAAATTTGTTTAATTTTCAAAAACTTAATTATGGGTCAGAATTCGTGAAATCAGCACAAGAAAAATGACTGTCCTCTTTTTTCAACAAAATCCTCAGAAACAGTTCTATTTGACCATAATAATTACTTCCCTAAAGGAAAAAT
>WNHD01012508.1:0-13729 GCA_011057455.1 Ganaspis sp. Gsp50 | reverse complement strand
TTAAAGTATTTTAAAGTAATTTTAAGTATATTACAATATTTTTAAGTATTTTAGTGTTTTTAAATATTCTTAAATACTTTGAAATATTTTTAAGTGATTTAAAATATTTTGAAGTATTTTGAAAAATTTTAAAGTACTGAGAAGTATTTGGAAACATTTTAAAGCAATCTAAGTAATCTGTAATATTTTAAAGTAGTTTTAAGTATATTTCGAAATATCTTAAAAACATTTTAGATATTTTTTAATGTTTTAGAGTATTTTGAAATAGTCTGAAGCATATTAAAGTATTTTTAATTATTTTTTAATATTTTGAAGTATTGTTAAATATTTTGAAGTACTCTGAAATATTTCAAATACTTTTGAAATATTTTAAAAAACTAATACTTTAAAATATTTTTATACTTTATTTAATACTTAAACTACTAATATTTTTAAATACTTTGAAATATTTTAAAGTATTTTTAAATATTTGGAAGTATTTGGATGTAATCTAAAGTATTTTCAAATATTTTAAAGACATTTTAAGTATTTTTAAATATTTTAGAGCATTTTGAAGTATTTTGAAGTATTTTAAAGCAGTTTTAAGTAGTTTTAAGTAGTTTTAAGTAGTTTTTAATATTTCGAAGTATTTTTAAATGTTTTGAAGTTTTGGATGCAGTCTGAAGTATTTTGAAATATTTTTAATACATTTTAAGTATTTTTTAATATCTTAAAGTATTTTGAAGTATTTTGAAGTATTTTAAAGTATTTTTAAATATTTTAAAGTATTTTTAAATATTTTAAAGTATTTTTAAATATTTTGAAGTACTCTGATTTATTTTAATACTTTTAATACTTTTAATACTTTAAAAACTTATTATACTTCATTTAATATGCTAATATTTTTAAATGCATTTGACTATTTTAAAGTATCTTTAAATATTTTGAAGTCTTTTAATGCAATATAAAGAATTTTGAAGTATTTTAAAGTAATTTTAAGTATGTTTAAACATTTTGAAGTTTTTTGAAGTGTTCTTAAGTATTTTAAAGTATTTTGAAGTGGTCTGCAGTATTTTAAAATATTTTCAAGACGTTTTAAATATTTGTGAATATTTTGGAGTAGTTTGAAGTAGTCTGAAGTATTTTAAAGTAGTTTTAAGTAATTTGAAATATTTTGAAATTTTCTTCTGTAAAAAAAAGTATTATAAAATTTGGATAAAACTCAATAAACATCATAAAGTAAAGAAATTAAATAAAAAAATTAATTTCCATAATATAAATGGAAATTCCATAAGATTTCCATGATTCCATGAGGAATAATGAAATTTCATGAGAATTCCAAGTTTTCCATTTTTGACAGAGTTGTAGAAACTTTGTAATAAACTTAAAAATAATTTATTATTTATGATTTCTATGACAGTATTTGTTGATTATTATTATTAATGGTCATAATTATATTTTATACATAACATATCGATTTATTCGCTTTCTAAAATAGAAAAATTTGCTTAAAGGAACTTTGATTAAAAAATGCAAATTTTGTAAGTTATATTAAAAAATGTAATTTTAAACGTCATAATTCACAAAATTTAAAAAAATCCAGGTTTCGTTATAAAATTCAAGTATAATTCAAGGTTTTCAAGGTCAAAAAAAAGTTCAAGTACTATTCAAGGTTTTGAAGGAATTCCAGGTCTGTGGACACCCCGTGAAAATAACAAATGTTCATGAAAATGGACAAATTCTCATAAAAATGAACAAATGGTCATGAAATGAACATGATTTATATAGTTTTTACTTTCTCTTAGGGATCGAAGCATTAATTGCTATTATTTTTTTTTGACGTCATTTCCTCACTTCTTAAAAAGAAATTCTTTTAACAATCCAAAAAGGTTCACAAAAAAAAGAAAGTCTTAAAACGTTTACAGAATCAGTTAATTTTGTGGCTTAAAACAAGACTTAGTCATTTTGGTCTTAAAATCAGTCCAAATTGACATTACGTAAACGGTTCCAGCTAAAAATGAGCTGAAAACAATACTTCTTTTTTTCAGTGTTCTTTTACAGCAGAATTAGGGTTATTTATCATCTTATTTTCATCCAATTTCTGCGACTTAAAGTCAATTTGCATTATACTCACAAATCAACAAAAAAGGCAAAAATTGGCTTATAATTAAAATTTAAACAAAAAAACACGTTTTTGAGCCAAGACAATATATTTGTTTGTTACCAAAATCTATAGTAATTTTATTTTGATCTCACAAACTTTAAGATATCAAAAATTTTGTTACCACAATAAGCCAAAGTTAGTACTATTAACATTGCCATTTTTCTTGGTCAAGTTAGAGTTAAAGATGAAGACAGATGTATTTTATGAATTCAGTAGCAAGTTGGCTCTATTATTCCCGTGTAGAAATTTAATGAAACGCCCTGCCCGATCGGGGCCACATCAGGATTTTATTTTCCAAGTCTGGCCCCGATCGGGCAGGGCGTTTCATTCGTGACTTGGGCCATAATGAGGCAATTTCTACCCGGGTTGACCTATAAATCCCGATAAGACATTTTACGAGAGTTTTTGCCTTTCTCCGCAGTTCAGCATCTCAACTTTCTGGAATAGAAGGAGAAGAAGAGCCAAGCAGTAGTCAAGTGCCCACTTATAAGGTGGGCATGCTCGGAGCTTCTGGGGTTGGAAAAACTGCTCTCACCGCTCAATTTACAACGAGCGATTACATTTGTGCCTATGACGCTTCTCTCGGTAAGGTTTACAGAAATATGAAAAAAATCAATCCTTCATTCTTTATGTTTAACTATAAAAGGATTATTATAATTATCATCCCCATAAGCGTATGATTATTATTCTTTCTAAATCTCGACTATAATTTACGACTTTTCGCTGACTCGGTTTAAAATGCATATAAAATATTTTTACAATGTTTACATCATAAATTTGCAACTTTAACGCAAAGTTTCAAAACAAATTTATAGCTATGAAAATTGTTTTAAAAAGTTGTCATGAAAATTGTTTTAAAAATTTGTCTTCAAAACTGTTTTAAAAATTTGTTTTAGAACATCCTTTTAAAAATTTGTTTTAAAACATCGTTTTTAAAAATTGTTTTAAAACATCGTTTTTAAAAATTGTTTTTAAACATTGTCGCAAAAATTGTTTTTAAACATCGTTGTAAAAATCGTTTTCAAATATCGTTGTAAAAATGTGTATAGGTATAAAAATGTTTTTAAAAGCAATTTTATGAAGAAACGTTTTAAAAATAAATTTTTTATGACAACCATTTTACTTAGCATAAAAAAAAGTATTGTAGACAAAGTTTTCAAGCGAAAAACTGGAAGAAATATTGAAAGAGGAATTTTTTTGAAACCACCTTTGAAGAGACATTTTTGAGCGAGTTGAAAGAAACACCGAAGAATGAATTTTTCAAAAAGAATTCAGAGATTGCTTCCAGCGAGGAAAAAAACGTGACACGAAATTGTTTCAAAAATACAACAGAAAATGAATTTAAAGAAGAAATCAGGTTTCTCGAAAAAAATAAAGAACTACATAAACTATACTCTCTAAATTTGAATCAGTAGAAATCTACTAATTTCACAGCTAAAACTGAGCAACTATTTTTCACTAATTTACAGTAGAATTTTACTATTTTTCAGTAGATTTTTACTAAATGAATTAGTTGCTCAGTTTTAGTTGTGAAATTAGTAGATTTCTACTGATTCAAATTTAGAGAGTAAATAAATGATGATACTCTTTTCCGAAAAACATCTAACAAACATTGAAAGTAATTTGCGTAATAGAAACATAATTGAGAATTCGAATGGAAATACTTTTTGTCAAGAGATACTAATTTTGCTACTAGCTTTCAGTCAGAAGTGTCTTTAGTAGAGACATCGTTTGTTCTACTTTGTGAGAAGAAAGAAAAGAATGTTCAATTTTCAAAAGGAAAAGTAGAAGAAACTTATTTGAAAAAAATTGCGCAAGATCTCTTATTATATAATTAACTTTTTCTTGAGACAAGTTGTGAATCTCTATTTAGTTTCTTTCTTCTGATAAGATGAAAAATCGCCTCAGTAGAATTAATTTGCATATAATCGAAAGTGCTAACTTTGTCAGGTCAGCGCGATAAAATGCCAACCCAGTAGATTTTCCGGTATGTAACCCAAAGCTTTTCAACTCAAACTTGATCTACCCACAAGCTTAAATCACGTGCTCCAATTTGTTATTCCAAAAATTATCTAAAAATGTGACCTTTTAGAAAAGCATTATTATTGCAATACGATTTCATCAAAATGTATTCGAATATTTCTTAATAAGGTGATTAAAAAGCATTTTCCTAAAAACTATTTTCATAAACAAGAAGATGCTGAATAAATAAGTAAAAATATTCTCCTCGCTATTTTTTAATCTTCAATTCTAAATTACTCATCCACTCTTATTCAAATTTAGTGAAAGTTTATATATGTATATTCTATAATTGCGCTTTTAATATTGTTTATTATTGCTTTTATTATTGTTTTTTATTATTGTTTTTATTATTGTTTTTTATTATTGCTTTTTATTATTGTTTTTCATTATTGTTTTTATTATTGTTTTTATTATTGTTTTTATAATTGTTTTTCATTATTGTTTTTATTATTGTTTTTATAATTGTTTTTTATAATTGTTTTTTATAATTGTTTTTCATTATTGTATTTATTATTGTTTTTATTATTGTTTTTTACTATTGTTTTTATTATTGTTTTTTACTATTATTTTTATTATTCTTTTTATTATTCTTTTTTATCATTGTTTTTCTGGTAGTTTTTCTGATAGTTTTTCTGATAGTTTTTCTGATTGTTTTTCAGATTGTTCTTCAGATTGTTTTCCTTATTGTTTCAATTTTATTTATATTTACAAAAATTCTTAAGAAAAAAAGCTTCTCAACCAATAATAAAATTGTATATTTAAAAATGACTACACATATAGAAATTTTCACTACATAATTAGAAATGACACTCTATAGTTAGCGCAACGTTTTCTCGTTTGCGAGAAACTGACAAACTTTTCTTTATAGAGTTAATTTTTCCATTACTTTTCGTATAAATGATGGAAAAGCATATAGAGAATTTTAATGTACAAAAAGCATTATATTTGAAACAGAGAAAAATGTTATGGATTGTAGAAAATCGTTCTTCCACACAGTTAGGTATATATACTTGCTCTATAAGAATGCAATTTAATAGTCAATAGTCTATAGGATTGTAATTCGCCTCATAAAAAATCCAATGTTACTTTCTATCTCATTGCGATATACATACGAATGAATTCTGCGCATTTTCTCTCGATATCAGGCACAGAAAGGAAATCCCACATTATGCAAATGATTTTTCCCTTTTCTTCTTGTTATAATAAAAAGCCATCTTCCCAATCGTAAAAACTTATCGTCTTGTGGTTTGTGCATATCAAGCAAAAAATAAACTGCGCACACACATTAAATTTTACTAAATTATACAACCTGTGCTTCGAAATTTCTTTTATCAATAAATAATACCAAATAATTTGAAAAATAAATCAAAATTTGATAAATAAAGGATTTATTTCTTAAATTTTCTTAAAAAGTATTTAACTCGTGAGAGATTTGCAACACCGATTTGCCTATTTTATGATTTTCTAGAGAAAGATTTTTGAAAAATATAAAAAGAATTGTTATAGATAAAAGGGTTATACTTTTTGCATAGACTGTTCTAACGAAGCCTGACAGTTGCGTGTCCATTCGGTCATTTCCCCCCTGTACATTTGAGACTCGTGATGCAAGGAAGTAGTTACAGCTATTTTTAACAGACGCCTTTTCCAGTAGAACGTGCCGCACGTGATCAGGCAACCGCCAGTGAAAGAGGTTCGTGTCAAGTCGGCCGCGAATAATTGCCCGTAATTTTCTGATATAGTTTCACAAAAACTAAATGACACGTTCTTTCATTTAATATAAAACCTTTATCGTCTCAATCTCCACGGCCTCGAGAATATTTTTTTTCCACAGAATATCCATTATTTAATAAAAAAGAAAATTTAGTCAAACACAACAAGTTTTTAGCCCATAAATTTAAATTTAAATATAGAGTTGTAGGTAATTTAATTAAACAGTCATAAATCCACTATTTTAGATTCAAAGAATAAGTAATTCTTTCAAAAATAAGAAGAAGAATATATTTAGATTCAAAGAATAAGAAATTCTTTCAAAAATAAGAAGCTTATTTTTCACTACAAAAAGTAAATCTTATTTTAAGACAGGAAATAAGTCTTAATTTAAGTTGCAACATTTTTAAGGCAAAGTTGCAACATTTTTAAGACAGAGCTTGTTGATTTTCAGATCACATCTTATTTTCTGTTACATTGTGGAAAGGATACTAATAGGCAGACAAATCTTATTTTCAAGATAGCATTAATTTCAGATGGATCTTAAGATTTATTTATTTATAAATAAATACGATTTTCTTTTTACTGTGTTTGTATTTTGCGGTAAGTTTTGTTTAACGCATTTTTTATTTTACACTTTCTCGCTTTTTCAAAGGATAAACTGGATTTTAAAGAGAAATTGACGAAAGATAGAGAATTAAAGGAGACCGAAATAATTAAAAGTAAATTGACATTTTTAACCTTAATGAGGGTAGAAATGTTGTCTTCTGCATTTTGTTCAGTGTATTCTCTTTTTTCGCTTCACTTGACCGACATTTTTCTCTGGCCACTAAATTAAATGTCCATCACTTGTCCTATAAAAAGAAATACTCTTCACTTAATACTGAATTTTTATTGCATTTTGCAAAATTTTTCAGGTGAAAACTATATTTTTCCCGACTTCCATGAGTAATATAGAAAGATTCCATATTTAAAAAAAAAATCGATGAAAATAAAAAAATCTGTTTCTTATACGCTTTTATAAAATCACCAGTTATAAATATCTTTATTTGGTGCCTTGCTTTGAGACATCTTTTGCATCTTGAACACCAACAGTATTTCAGTTTAAGATATTTTTGCTGTTTAAGACACGAAAAATGTTTTAAAACAAGATTTCAATTTATATAGTTTTTGAAAATAAATTTCTAGAAATTTTTATCTTAAATTTTTATATCTTTTGCGTTTTCAGAAATAACTTTTTATGTTTTCAGAAATAAATGTTTAGAAATTATCTTTTGTTTTCAGAAATAAATGTTTAGAAATTATCTTTTGTTTTCAGAAATAAATGTTTAGAAATTATCTTTTGTTTTCAGAAATAAATGTTTAAAAATTATCTTTTTTTTCAGAAATAAATGTTTAGAAATTATCTTTTGTTTTTAGAAATAAAAAACATAGACCTTAAACTTTAACAAAACTTTGATTAAACTATTTTCGTGATTTTCAAATTTTTCTATAATGTCATTGAAAAAAATCTTTTATACATTTCCAAATTATTTGATCCAATTAAATATTTTGTTGGTGCATTCTGAATTTCAATCTAATCTAATCTTTTAATTTTATTCTACTCGCGTGAAAACCCAAACATACGAAGAATAAAAATTTCAGTGAAAACGACCTTAGTTGAAAAAAAAAACGAAAAACTGGAATAGTTACACACTGAATTTAATTTAATTATTTGCAACTGGATATTATAAATAATAGAAATTAAATTTTGTCAATCATGAAATTGCACGATTAAATTCATGAGGGATAAAAAATGGAATATCTTTTTAAGATTTTGAAAAGAAATGGAAAACTAAAAACTAATAAAATGCCGAAGAAGAAATGTGTTTTATTTTGAGAAAAAGTCTGAATATTCATACGACTGTAGTATAAAAATTACAAAGCTTTTCGTTGAAAATTTGTTTCAAAGTATAATAATAACTTTAAGAGAAAATTAATTAAACTTTGTATGGATTTTCATGAAATACAAAGTGAATAAAATTTTATTTTTACCCACAAGGATTTTTAACTGAAATATATAAACTTTTTATTTCGCAAACTTTGTGTTTTATTTTTCCAATTGCATTCAATCCCTTTGCCAAAGCAAAAGTTTGTTTCAAATTTCTTCATTCTCGAATTGCATTCAGAACATCAAAACTTTAACGATTTCTATAATTTTCAATATCTGAAAAAATTTACTGTATCATATGCAATATGTTCTTTGTAAATTAAAATTATTAAAATTGTTAAAATTATTATTAGTACTATTATTATTATCACTATTATTATTATTATTATTATTATGTATTATTGATATTATTATTATTATTATTATTATTATTATTATTATTATTATTATTATTATTATATATATGAACTGTCTATTAAATTTTGCAACAAATTAAGAATTCTATTTTTATTAAAATTTCTATGCAAATTGGACAATTTTGATTTCTAAATAATATAATTCAGTAGATTTTTTCTCTGTAAATGTACATTTGAAATTTATCTTGAATTTGCAACATCTGAGGTTAATTAACTGTCAACTTTTTGTGCGATTTATCGCCACACATTTCAACTTCTCAAAAGTTATCTACTTCTAACACAGTTCTTAAAATACAACTATAAATTTTTCATGAAAATAGAGGTATATAATTTCAAAACTCTATTAGAAGCCTTTCTTTTGCATGTAAATTTCCGCTTTTATGAAAAGCAATTTTTTAAAACTTGCTTTAAAAACTGCAAGAAAATAAATAAAGTTAATTAATAAAGCGAAAATAGAAATTGAAGGAAAATGACAAATAAGAAAAATGAAAAATGAAAACAACGTTAAAGACAATCAAGTATAAAAATATTACAAATATAACAAAAATAATGAAAATATAACAAAAGTAGCAAAAGTAACAAAAATAATGAAAATATAACAAAAGTAACAAAAGTAACAAAAGTAACAAACATAATAAAAATATAACAAAAATAACAAAAGTAACAAAAGAAACATAAAATAATTAAAAAATTCTATATAAGAAAAATAACGTAAATTTCTAAAGTTAGAGACCAGAGATAATTAGTGCTTAAATACCGAACAACAGAGTAAAAAATTAAAAGCAAAAAATAAACGGGGAAGTAAATAATAAGACAAAGAATCTAAGGTACCAAAGAAAGATATCTTTTCCAAGGGAAAAAAAACTTTAATTACACGGACGAGACATTTTAAATGAACTCGTTGAGCAAATAGAATATTCAAAGTCGCGAAAATACCTCCGTTAAAATTCACTGCATTGAAAAGAACGAAATACGTTAAAAACAAGAATAATGCAAAGAACAAAAATTAAAATATACGAAAATCATGTAAGCAACTTTTTAATTAATTTTCACATTAACGTTTCATGAACTGGTTCTATAAAAAAACAGACACATAATTTTTTTTTGCTATAAAGTGAACTGCTTTAAAAAACGTATTTTAAGATCATTTAGAAAAACGATATTTAAAGTTTTTATATTAATATTACAAAAGATCTTTATAACGAAAAGGAACAAACAAGCAATCTTCATACAAACAGAAAAAAGCTATATTCTGTTAATTAAGATCATCAAACATTTTGACAAATTTAGATTTATGCATATTAGCAGAAAGAGTTCACTTTGTCAATTAAAATGTCTTTTTGCATCT
Source organism: Ganaspis sp. Gsp50 (assembly GCA_011057455.1). Lineage (NCBI taxonomy): Eukaryota > Metazoa > Arthropoda > Insecta > Hymenoptera > Figitidae > Ganaspis > Ganaspis sp. Gsp50. Next base: position 4,163 of record WNHD01012508.1, on the reverse strand, counting down.
TTGAGGCATTTTTTGTAAGAGGCACTAAATAAAGCTATTATCGAGTGAACAACAGATGCAAATTTTAAATTTACATAAACGTATACAATCTGCGTGTGTTAGTTTTTATAAATTCCTCTTTGAGGTTCCCTTTAACAGTTCGTTTTTATAAAATAGCTTTCATGTTTTAATTTTAATAAATTGCAAAATATATGTACGGGAATGTAAACTCTAGGTGCTTTCAATCTTTCATGTTCTGCAATGTTAATAAATCTTTTTTTATGCACTTTGACATGAGCTTGGTTTGTACCCTTTAAATTATTGAATTATACAAATTTACAGCTAAAAGGACAACACATTTTAAAAGCTTTATAATACTCCTGATACTATGAGTATGGAGAATATGATTATTTTCTTGTAATTGACTTTAAAAAAATACAATTAATTTAGTTAATAATAATATTCAAAAAGAATTAAAAAGTAAAGTATTCAAAGTATTCATAAAGAAAAATTTAACTCCAAATTATAATCATCACATTGTAAATCTAATCGATAAAATTAGAAATTTTATTTTTTACTTTATTGCAGATTTTTATCATGAGAATATACACTCACTCTCTAAATCTGAATTAGTCAAATATAACTAATTTAATAGTAAAAAGTCAGTCACTGATTCAATTGAACAAATATAACTAATTATTAGTGAAAAATAACTAATTTATTAGTCAAATATGACTAATTTATTAGTAAAAACATAACTAATTGAATCAGTTATTTTTTACTAATTGAATTAGTTATTTTTTGACTAATAAATTAGTCCTATTTCACTAATAAATTAGTTATTTTTAATAATAATTAGTTGTATTTGACTAATTGAATCAGTGATTGACTTTTTACTATCGAATTAATTACATTTGACTAATTCAGATTTAGAGAGCAAACTTAGTTAATATATATTGTAAAAGCTCTATTTACAAAATGTATATTTAAATTTTTTTAAAAATGTATTTTGGAATAATGAAAATCGATTTGCAGATGATGAATACGGACAGAAAAGTGTGTCTGTGATGATTGATGGTCAAGAGACAGAACTAGAAATAATTGATCATCCGGCTTCCGAGATGTCGGTGAGTATATTTAATTTTTTATCATTATTTATTTAAAGATTTATTTAAAGATAATGTTAACAAAAAACCCGAGCAAAAAGCAAACATTTCACAAATGCATTATTTATTCCTTATAATATATTTTCTATTATTTTATTCATAATCAAAATTGTCAAAAGCAACATTTTCGATTATAGAAAAACATTTCACAATCACCGTTACTTTTCATTCAATTAAATTTATTTACACAGAAAAAGAAAGTCTTAAACCGTTTATACAATCAGTTAATTTTGTGGCTTAAAACAAGACCAAGTCATTTTTTGGTCTTAAAATCAGTCAATCAGTAATCAGTAAATCAATCAGTATCAATCAGTAAATGGTTCCAGCGCTAAAAACAATACTTCTTTTTTTCAGTGTATAATTTATTTAAATCTTTTAATTTTGCTTCCTTATATAGTCGAAGCATTGTATAATCGTGACAATTTTCGATTTTTACTTTATTAAAAGAATTTACCTTTCTATAACATTTTCCACTTTTCATTAAATATAAAATCAATTATCTTTTAATAAAAGTATCTCTATAATTATAGTTTCAATTTAAAAAAAAGTCTGTATTTCCAAAGTAGGTATCAATTTTTCACGTTTGAACTAAATGAGGAAAAATTCTCGATTACGAAGAAATTAACAATTACTTAACAAATGTCTCGGATGATTTCGATTGCTATTAATATCCTATTACTGTCCTTAATGAGTTTCAATGAAAGTTTATTGACACAATGTATTACCAATTTGATGAACGACTGTTCGAAAATAAACGCAGAATCAAACATAATTAATCAATTAGGACTTCAGTGCATTTTCGATAAATTAAAATCCCCGCATCAATGACAAATAATTATTGAATATTGATTTTCCCACTGCTAGTTCAATTAGTGACGATAAATTGATAAACGCAATAAAAATGAGATAGTGATGAAACATAGAAAGAAAAATGACGATAATTGCACATAAAAAAAAGTTTCACTTATTAAATCAATTTATTTTCGCAGACAAATACACCTGTTTCGCTTCATCTTTTTTACACATGTGCTACCTACACTCTTTGCAAAAAAATATTTCATTACACAAAAAAAAACAATTCTCATCCAAAGAAACATTTATTAAGCAATTGTTTGTAGCGCACACAAAAAATTTTATGTTATGTTTTTTTTATGTTATTTTTCAATGCATTACCTGTTAAATTTCAAGTTAAATTGGAATTCTACATGTCTGTATAAAAATTGAAGTTCATCTTGTAATTTAATATTTTGTTTTTCCTGCGCGTACATTTTTACATTCTCATCAATAATGAGAGTGTAATAAAAATGTGCGATTTTTTAAAGCGTTTTTTAGAGCACTTTTTGAAAGCGCAGGTATACACTTTTCAAAATTTTTAAATTTTAAATTTTTTTTATAATTAATTTTTTATTTTTAAAATTTTTAATCGTAAAATCGTAATTTAGGCATTGAAAAAAATGGCATGTTGCGAGATTCAGAATAAATTAATAATAAAAAACAATACTTCCTCTATGAAAAAGCGATAATAATTAAAAATTAATAAAGTTTGTTTAAAATATAAAACCACATGTATTGCTTTTTTAAATTTAAATTACCTGGTTTCAAGGAATGAAAAAAGTGTTAAGTGTCTCTTTGAAAAAAGAAACAAATATTTTGCTAATTATTATTATAAAGTTTAAAAAGACTTTCCTATTTGTAAGATTTTCTATAATTGTTTATATACAATATATATGTATATACACGTTCAACAGTAATTCATCAACGTCACTATGGCTAAACAGTGTTTTAGTGGAAAACGTTTTTGTTTCAAAGGACAAAGGGTGAAAATTTAAGGAAAGGTAGAATATAGAGAGAGATTTTGTGAACGGAAATGAGATGAGTGGGTAAAAAACAGTCCATAAAAAAATGTGGAAACGATGTGGGAGTTAAATATAAAAGAAGAGAAAAACGGAAGGAGAAAAGATGGAATTACTGCAAAATAATGAAAAAAGAATAAAAACAGTCGATAAATAATTGAGGTTATTAATCGGTATTAATCGAATTTTCTAAATTATCTACGAATGAGGTTACAAAAGTTGTTATATAGTTGAATATAAATTAGCAATATAAATAAATTAGTATATAAATTATATATACCTTCAACCGGGGCTATTTGTCCCAGAAAAATGCTACTTTCTTACTCAACTCTTCACTAAAATTCAGATTTATAAAAAAAAATAAAATTACTATGGAGTTACATTGTGAATATCCTTCTGAAGACTTTCTATAAGTTAGATAAGAAAAAAAAATTTTTTTTCTAAGGTATAAAATTTCAAAGTTGTGGGAACAATAGCCCCGTACTTGGGGCTATTGTTTGGGCTATTGTTTGTATTGGCCATTGCCCCAAGTACGGGGCTATTGTTCTCATCAAAATTTGTTTATTTATAAAATTAGTGTAAACAATTTTTCCATCGTTTTAACTGCATGAAATCTTTTCTATATAGGAAGTCTAGAGTACAATAAAAAAAAGAAAGATTAAAAAAGATTATTTTTGTATGAATTATTGAACATTTTTGAAAGTAAAACACAGAAATTTTATTGCAATTATAAATTGCTTAACAAATATGAAGCACCTCTCGTGCGATGAGAATAAGAAGCGTTTTAATAATATATTTAAAAATATTTATTCAAAATTCAACATTATTTGAAAATTACACATTGATTAAAAAATAACCAGCATTTAATGACAGCTAAATTTTTGAGGTTATGTATACTTTTATGTTATTTCCATGTTGTTTTTTAATCTTTTCTCTTAAAATACTCAATAAAAAAGTCACCAATTGTACTTCATCACAAATAAATTGACTACATGTACCTGTTACATTTTTAAAACCACTACAACTGTTGAGGAGATCCAAGATGATTTTCACGGATTTGATTAACTGACGACGCAAATTTTCCAACTTTATGAATTTTTTTCTGATTCCTGACAAATAATTTAATAAAGGCATTTATTGCCTTCTATTCACAAGATATCAAACA
>WNHD01012479.1:0-10119 GCA_011057455.1 Ganaspis sp. Gsp50 | reverse complement strand
AAACAAATACACAAGTACCAAAATAAAATATAGAACTAAAATAAAAAAATAGGTACCAATAAAAAAACAAGCACCAAAATAACAAAAACACCAAAATAAAAAAGTACCAATACAAAAACAAGCACCAAAATAACAAAAACACCAAAATAACAAAAGTACCAATACAAAAATAAGTACCAAAAAACCAAAACGAAGACAAGCACCAAAATAACAAAATTAAGTACCAAAAGAAAAAAAGTTCTAAAACAAAAACAAAAGTATCAAAACAAGCATCAAAATAAAACAAGTACCAAAAGGGAGCAAGTACCAAATCAAAAACAAGTATCAAAACCAAAATAAAAAAATATAACAAAGTAGACTATCAAAATTTAGGAAATTAAGAGTTTACAAAAAAGTGTAAAAAATAACTGTGAAATATGAAAATAAAATTAATATCGAGAAAAAAATTAGAAATTTTTTAATCGGACGTTGTTGAGAACAAATTAATGCAACTGTTTCGCTGCATTGGTAAGAATTGAAGATTTCGATATTCGATATAAGCCGGATTAACTTAGTTAGAAATCAATGAATTTACAAGATTCGTATCGCAAAGTAACGAGTTAATTTTAGCAGTTTAATTTTAATACTCGACACTGAGACTGGATTTTATCCTAATACTAACTGGTTCAGATCTAGATATAACTATCTTTAAACCGGATTTAATCTTCTTTAATAAACTTGAGTTTAATTGCAAAAATAGTTATTTTTGTGAAAACGTAATTTATATTTTCACGTTAAAACACAAATACTAATTAAATCACTTTGCAGAAACGTTCCTGAAGATACAAGTTTATCTTTGTAATTAAATGAAATTTTCTATAAATTCAAAATAAAATCATAATAAAATAAAATTATGATAACTGTAATAATGATAATAACAACAACGACAATAGTAATAGTAGTAATAGTAATAATAATTAATAATAAATGCATTTTCCCTCTCCAAACCTTGTTTTGTAAAAGAAAAAAAATAAGAATAATAATAATAATAATAATAATAATAATAATAATAATAATAATAATAATAATAATAATAATAATGAAAGAATAAGAAGAATTATTACAAAAGTAATAATAAAAATAAAACAATCTGCTTTCTAAAAGCAAAATAAGTTTTATTTAATTTAAAAAAAAAATTTTTGTTGACAAAATTTAGAACACTCGCAAAAATACATTAAAAGAAATTAAGATCCAGTACATTTTTGCAGTCATTAAACAGTTATAGTTCCCATTATTATAAATTATCGTTAAACTCTGAAGAGCTCTCGTAAAATTTTTAACGAGCTACATATCTCAAAAGGTCAAAAACAAAACTTCTAATTATATAACTTTTACTCCCCGCATTCCAAAAATTTCACGGCTTTTAATTTTTATTTATCTCTTTTAAAAACTAGTTTATAAATTAAAAATTGTAAACAACAACATTAAAACCACTTAGCACTAAATAATTATATTATTTTAACCCAAAAATACATTGATTTTTTCAAACGTTGCGGTAAAGTTTGATCAATTGTTTTCTTTTTTTAATTAACAATATAATAATCAGTACCAATTTTTAGAATTAAAAATCATAATTTTATTGTGCTGTGTTGTTTCTTCTAATTTTCAAGTCAGTATAAAATATTTATTTGTCAAAAGTAAAAGTATACGTTTCGACCTTCAACGAAAGTCATCCTCAGTGAGAACTTACAAAAATCCTATCTGAATACATTTAAATAGTCCAATAACTATATGTCAATTTATTGTTGTTACAAAACATTTTAAGAAATTGAACAACAGGATATTGTAACATTAATATAATTACAAGTCGAAACTTTAATACGAAGATCTTTATTATTATTATTATTATTATTTTATTGTATTTTATATTTATTTTATTTATATAATAAATGGGTCAAGTCTTCCTTTATGCATAAAGTGCCATTTTGAAGACATTTTAAAGATACATACAATGATAAAACTGAACAGAAATGTCATCTTTCATTTTTGCAAATTCTTAGTAATTCAGAAGTTATCGCGGTTTAAAGTTCGATAATCACGCGCGAGCCGAGCGACGCCGAACAGGACGCGTGCGCGTTTCTTTCAGCTCAAATGCGCCTTGATGTCGCTGCGGCCGTCATGATTGAACAACTTTTAATCACCCTAACTTCTAAATGGAAGAAATTTTTAAATAATGAAAAAGGACTTTTTTCAATTTTTTTTCTTTTTTATTTACAATTTTCATACGCTTACTTTGTAGTAGAAAGATGCACAAAATAGAAAAATAATTTCTATATAAAGACCAGTTCTCGCAATTTTTTAATTTTTATCTGAAATTTATAAATGTCAGAAGCTTCTAACAGAAAATCCTTTAAAATAAAATTCTCCTTTAGAATAAAATCAAAGTCATAAAAAATACATTCTCATTATTGATGAGAATGTAAAAATATAAATTCATGTTCAAATAGATTGTTACTTATTTTTAATGAAAATTAGAGAAAGAATGCAAAAGGTTTACCTGTTTTATTTTTTTCATAAATATAAAATCTGGCTTGATTTTCTTCTTAATTTCTTTTGTGGACGTAAAGCTTACCATATTATGATATTTTCTTGAAGATTTCGTCCCGAGTTTGTTTTTCAGTAATTTTGTTTTTTCAATTTTTTGTAATTTGAGGAAGGCCCTTTGAAACCAAAGGACACCTCATCCTCAGCTTGAATTACAAGTCGAGACTGCAGAGTCATTGAGCCGCAGGAAAATAACTTTGTGTCCTGGAAACATTCCTGGAAGGATATAAATACACGGAATAAATTATTTTTGATGGAATGAAATCCCATGTGCTAAATTCTAGCGGTGAGAACTCGAAATAGCTACAGCTATTTTAGCTACTGGTATTGAGCAGGTGGTTGATCGATCGTTTAAAGTATTAATTCGAGAGAAGCTAATTTTTATTCTGATTCTCAAAGTGCATAATTTATGAGATCAATGAAAATGGGTTAAATGTTCTTTTATAGAAAACTGTATTAAAATTAGCAAAGTTATTAAAATGGGAACTGCGACAAAATTAAACATGATTATTTTTAAAAAAGTATAAAAACAACTAATTTTAATAAAAGTGTGCTAGATTGAAATAATACTTGTAGTCCTTTTTATCCATATTTTCTTTGGATTATGGATATTTTGGAAAAAAAGGTGATTAGATTCTATCCGACGATTGATAGAAAGCTATTTCTTCAGAATTCAAAAACGAAATTTGCACTTTGCCTAATAGTCGCATATGACAGTAATACAAACGCAGTAGTCACATTTAACTATTAAAGTTACGCAGTAGACACCTATGACAGTTATACATGCGCAGTAGTCACAGTTAACTACAAAAGTTGCACAGTCGACACCTATGATACTCATACATGCGCAGCAGTCAGATTTATCATCTAAAGTTGCGCAGTAGACACTTATGACAATTATACTTGCGGAGTAGTCACATTTGGCAATTAAACATGCGCACTAGACACCTGTGACAGTAATACATGCGCAGCAGTAACATTTAACTATTAAAGTTGCGCAGTAGACACCTATGACAGTTATACATGCGCAGTAGTCACATGTAACTACTAAAGTTGCGCAGTCGACACCTATGACACTCATACATGCGCAGCAGTCACATTTAACATCTAAAGTTGCGCAGTAGACACATATGACAGTTATACTTGCGCAGTAGTCACATTTGGCAATTAAACTTGCGCAGTAGACACCTACGACAGTAATATATGCGCAGCAGTCACATTTAATATTTAAAGATGCGCAGTAGACACCTATGACATTTATACTTGCGCAGTAGTCACATTTGGCATTTAAACTTGCGCAGTAGACACCTATGACAGTAATACATGCGCAGCAGTAACATTTAACTATTAAAGTTGCGCAGTAGAGACCTATGACAGTTATACATGCACAGTAATCACATTTAACTACTAAAGTTGCGCAGTAGACACCTATGACAGTTATACATGCGTAGTAATCACATTTTACTACTAAAGTTGCACAGAAGACATCTATGACAGTTATACAAGCGCAGTAGCCTCATTGAACTACCGAAGTTGCGCAGTAGACACCCATGACAGTTATACATGCGCAGTAGTCACAAATGATAATTAGGCATGCGTAGTAGTCACATATCATAGTCACACACGCGCAGTGGTCACATATCAAAGTTGCACTTTCGTAGTAGTCAGTTTCTATAGTTACAAGTGTGCAGAGGTCACAGATGATAGTTACACCTGCGAAGAAGTCTGCAGATGATAGTTATACATGCGCAGTAGTCACATAAGATAGTTACATATGCGCAGTAGTCACATTTTATGACTTCACATGCTCATGAAAGTTATATAAGTTCTAATAATTATATGATATTATAATAACTATAAATTTGTAATGAATCAATTAAAGTATAATAATATACGTTTTATAACTAAAGTATATAAAAATTAACTTTTCGATTGCAAATTGAACTTTAAAGTTTACTTTATAGTGAACTATTTTAATTCAGCTTTTGTTTGCATAAATTTAAACTCCAGAGTGGAAACTCGAGTTGAAAAATTCGAAAAATGTCCCTTAAATTCTCTGCGGTGAATAAACGGTTAACAGTCTGGATCTTTATCGTTTCGCCTCCACAAGTGTTTTTGCAAATGCCAATTTGCATTTTGACGTGAAGTTACACAACACAAAATTATACGTTTTAGCTGCGCGATTACGTAATCTGAGGTGTCATTGTACTCAAATTATATCGCTTCTTTGCATGTGCAAGACCAGTGCTCTCACAAAATTAGATCACAAATTTTATGCTCACATGTCCAGTTTTGCTCTTGCATCTTTTTTATTTATTTATATATTAAAAAAAAAATAAAAATTAGTAAAAAAAGAGTATTTAAAAAAATAAATGTACAATTTGTTAGACATTAATATGCAACAGATATTGTGATTACTTTAATCTCAAACAAAAATGTTTTTTCAATTAAAATTAAAACCTCTTTAATGAAAAATATTTTGTATTCTTATTTTATTTTTAGTACTAAATGTTGGATCAATTATTTTTTCCTGGGTAAATTTTAATTTATATTACCGTCAAAACAATTTTTTTTTGTCGATAATAATAATTTTTTTTTCGGCATTTTTCAAGAAATATCGATTAATTTTTAATATCCGCCATATTCATCTGCCATTCTGTATTTTTAAATCTTTGTTTTCTCTTGATTGAATTCGATTTTAATTATTTAAGTTTTTCGAATATTTGTAAACAAGATTATATGGGTACTACTTTTTAGTGAAATTTCACTATATTTTTTACTTATTAACTTTTATTTCTTTTAATTATTATAAATAATTATAAATATTGAAATTTAATAAAAATGTATTATTATTGTATTAAAATAGTGGTAGAAAAATATTATTTTTCTGTACCTACTAAAATAGTGATTAGAAAATATTAGTCTTTATTCAAATAGTGATTAAAGAATATTATTTTTTTATAAAAATAGTGATTACAGAATATTATTTTTTTATTAAAATAATGATTAAAATGAAGTAGCAACTTTGGCTAATTTCAATTCGTGGACGACTTTTTAGTCATTCAGATTTGGAAAGTTTGCAATTGTTCGAATCCAGTCAATTTTTCTGGACAAATTAACAAACTTTTGAGGCGCACATGTTTCCCTGAAATTTCAATTTTCATAAAATATTAACTTGGCTGAAATGAATTTTTTTCGAATTCCCGTTCAACGTAGTTTCATCTCTATTTTTCATTTACAATTTTGTTTACAGAATTCTCGTTTTTCAGATTTATTACTTAAACGACACTTCAGTTAACATATTTTTATTTTCTGTGCGTCTAAAAATTTCTGGCTCGTAAAAATTCAAATGCGCAAACATTTTGTTAAAAAATAGTTTTAAAAACTGAGATAAATAAAATTTTCCTTAAAATGAGAATTGCATTATACATAGAATTTACAGTTCCAAACAAAATCCTAAAAATGCGGAAAAATAGTAATTATTCGTTTTAATCAAAATTCGACCAAATAAAAGTAATATATAGTTTAAATTATGTTCATTATAAATTGTTTATTAAAAATTATGTTCTTCAGACAAATAAAAAATATGATTTGAAAACGAAAATCACGTTAAATATAGATTCGACAAAACAATAATTCTGTTTTTTGCCAGCCCGTCTATGTACAAATAAACAAAAAAATAAAATAATGTTCTTTTAAATAAAAGTTGAATAAAAAAAACTATTTTTAAAAATTATATTATGAGAATTAAAAACTATTTTTATTTAAAGTTTTTGTAAATAAAAGTATATTCTGCAAGGTATTTTTTGCAAATATTTTAAAGAGTAAAAATTCGGTGAAATTAAAATTACATAAAAATGAATTCGCAAAGAGTGTCAAAAATGAAATAATTAAAAAAAAAAATTTTTTGGTTCAAAAATTTATAGTTAAAATGTTTTATTAGAAGAAACGGATAGTATATCAAGTCGCTTAAGAAGTGCTAAAAATGGATAAAGTTGAAATTTAAAGAGTAATGTTAGCCTTAGGAGTAATACCTCGTCTGTTGTGAGGGGAAAGGGGTATAGCCGTGGGATCGGACGAGCGCATTCTTTAGGTCCCAACTGCCTCAGCATAGGATTCCTCGTGTAAATGTAATCTGTAAACTGCTTTCGCTTTTGCCTTGCGTTATGTATGCACACGTGTGCTTAAAATTTCCAGCCATCCAAATTTATACACTTTTTTTATTTCCCGTAATAAAAGAAAGATGAATTATTCTTAAAACCTACTCCTACTAATCAAATGTCGTCTTTAATGTCTTTTTCTTAAAATTCATTTTTATTCAGATATTCTCAAACTAATTTATAGCTCTAACGTGGTTATTTTTAGTTATTATAAACAAAAAAATTTTTGCTGCGTATTTTTATTTGTGGCCTTGTTTAAAAATGCAATTTTTTGTCTCGAATATTTCGAATGTCTAAATCTGAATGAGCGGAATCTAGACGATTCTCAAGGATAAGTGAGCCAGTTATTCAAATATTATACGCTGACGTTTTGTGGTGAAACCAGGGGGTGAAACATAACCTAAAACTTGATGCTAAGCGGATATATGCTGATTTGAAACAGTGGCTCACTTATCGCTGATTCAGATAAAATAATTTCGACTTCGCACAGTTTTAAAGCAAAATTTTTTTAATTATGAAAATTTTAATTAAAATTAATTGAAATTTTAATTAAAATTAATTAAACTTTTGATTAAAATTAATTAAACTTTTAATTAAAATTAATTAAACTTTTAATTAAATTTAATTAAAACTTTTATCAGTTTTTATTTTTATATACAATGTTTATCTCGATTTTTATATTCATTCAATTTTCAATAAAAAAGACTGTTTATTCAACCTAATTATCATTCCACACAATCTTCATTTAATCGAAAATTCGTTTAATAAACATTTTGTTGAATCATTATTTTAATTAAAAATCAAATTCCATTTTATGCAATTTTTACTTATCGGAATATTAATCATGCGTAATTTATTATTAAATGACTTTACATTTAATAAAATTTTTGTTTGACGGAATATTCATTCAAAATAATAATTATTTTGTAGAGTCATTTAACGCAATTTTTTTGATTTACAGTTCCCGCTCTCAATATGCTCGGTTATGGGGAGTTTCTTTCGAGGAAAGCAGGTCCTCCCACTACTTCTATCTCACAGCGCCGAACGTTGAGAGCGGTGAATGCGCGCGAAACGCGAAGAATATAGAAAGAGAGAGAAGCATTCGAGGTGGAGGGAAAGCGGGCAGTTGAGAGCAGACATTTGAGAGCGGAGACTGTATACATATTTAAAAATAAATAAGTTTTAAATAAATTTTAAAAATTACAACCAGTATTTTGTTGTTTATACATTTTGTCAAAAGCATATTGTATGTTTGAATTTTAGATTTTTCTTTATTAACATTTTATGCTTTCAAAATTTTTTGTCTTTTGCATTACAGTAAAACCTGCCAAGTTTCACGCCTCTATTATTTCAACATTTCCACTCTTTTGCCTCCTACACCTATGAACGTTTCTGCGCAAGCGTAACCCCTACGATGCCAAACCTCTGTTATTTCACGTACCCCCGAAATGTTGAAATATGGCAGGTTCTACTGTATATTTTTACTTTTTAAAAACAATTTTATTTGATTTTTTCACTCAAATGGCTTTAATTGCTTTTCTTCAATGTTTTTGAAATGACATTAGAAAACAAAGTAATACAGTTTTATAAAAAATTCACAAAGAAAAGGATTATTTTTCATTTGGAACAAATGCAGAGAATGTGTCGCTTGTCGTCTTTTAGTTCATTTTCAGGTAGGATTGTTATTCCCTTTTACACATCAAGTTGAAACGCTATTTTTTATTATAAAAATAGAACCTTTGTTTAATTGTATTTTACTCTCGTTACAAACTTTCGGATCTGTTTTTTCGATCAATTTTTTTTCAATAAAATTCTGTCAGTTGCTCCTGTTGTTCATATTTATTTCTATAAACTTGTTTCTTTCAGCTTGAAAATTTGTAAGTTTCGTGCTTGAATAATGAGAAAAATTCATTTAAAAAATGGGTTATAATTACGAAGTGAAATATTGAAAGTTGAAAACTGTGACGGTTCCAAATAGCAGACGATTTGTAACGGCTACCCAAGTTGAGAGATTTAAGAGATGGATTGGCACAAAACAAGATGATCTGATAAAAATAAGAAAGGAGAAAAGGCGGAAGAGATAAGAGAAGCAAGAAGAAAAAGGAAAGAGAGAAGTTGAAAAAAAGAGTCACAGATATTAACGTATACGAAAATAGAAAACAGAAGAGAGGAATGTGTACACGAGATACGATAAAGAAAATAAAAGTAAAAAGAATCTGGGGAAAAAAGAAACTGGCATTGGGCAAATAAGACTGGAATGAAGAGACAGAAAGAAGAGATCGATCGCCCTTCTACAAGGAAAAAAATACCACTGATATTGGCAACTGTCCACTTATTGGTATTTTTTAAACTGACGTTTCTTCTCTCATTTCACATTCCTGTGAAAATATAGAAGACTTTTTTTAACAAGGAAAATTTTATTAAAATATTGAAAAAATTGTAAATGGATAAAAGAAATTGTTTTAAATATAAAGAATAAATTTAAGTTAATTTCTTTTAAATGTTCCTTGTAAGATCAAGAAATGTAGACATTTTTGTAAATTAACCTCTTTAGACAATAATAATTGTTATAACGAGTCACGTCACCAAACCGATCTTCATAATTCAAAGACAAAAATAATCTAAAACAACTATTTTAGTATTGCACAGAAAAACTTGAGTACATTTAATTATGTTTGTTGACATTTAATAATTTTATTGTTAAGAATATGACGCGTGAAACCAGACGTGTTTTCTGGATTCTGGTTATTCCTCTGTCATATGATCAGGGATCAGTTGTATAGTTACACATGAATCACGTAACTAACAATAAGAGTTCTACGTAATATACGTAAAAATTGTAATATTCGTAAAATATGTCTAAAATGCAGGGGTGTAAAGGTAACTTACTTTAAGTAAATTAAGCTACATTTACATCTTCTGACAAACTTGTCCAAACTGCAAAATTTATATCAAAGAAAGGGAGACAGACACACAGTCTGTCTTTTTTGTCCAACGTGCAGTTTTCTTTTTGGACAAGTTTATCAAAAGGTGTAAATGCAACCTTACACGAAGTTTTTTAAGTAAATAAATTATATATCTCTAGTTTTTTATGAAAAGTAAATTGCATTTTCAAGATGGCGCCAATATATACAAAATCAAAACATAACCTTTAAAATTCAATGCAAAAGCAAGTGATAATGTCAACAATTTAAAGGTAATGTTATGATTTTATATGTATTATAACCATCTTGAAATAGTATATTACACTACAAGGGCTTTCAAACTTCTGCCCGTGTAGTGTATACGATTTTTCTTTATATCCGGTTGAAAGCACGTTCACTTTTTCATTTATAATTGTTTAAAATAATGTAAACAAGTTTCAGGTGACAACCTA
>WNHD01012474.1:0-10214 GCA_011057455.1 Ganaspis sp. Gsp50 | reverse complement strand
TACAGTGGCGCTATAGTACGGCGGAAAATTGAACCCGTTGTGATCACTTTTAAGAACTGAAAGTTTTGGTGGCCAATGCATAGGAGTCGGATGGGGCTGCTCCACACTCTGAGTTCGCGAATTTTCACCGAAGTCCGTTTATTTATTTTCGGAGATTCTTTCTCCGGGCGCCAGGTAAATTCGGAAATTTACACGGACTCCGACAGCAACAAACGGCACTGACTCGAGCACGGATAGTTTCACGCCGAACATGGAACTTGAAACGGATCGTCGGTTCCGCCGGGAGAGAGGGTAATAGGGTGGTGACAGGCACTGCACTTCTCGGCGACTCTTGAAAAAGAGACAGAGACTGGTCAACCGGTCGGCGTCCATAAAATGGCGGCGTCTTTCTCGACCCACGCTGTCCGGCTTTTCTGTACTTTGGCCGGCATTTCTACCTCGAATGACTCTCCGGTGAAGCCGAGGAATAGGACGACCACTAACCTTTCAGTTGCGCAAGGACCCTGGAGTAGTCCATGGCTTCTTTTGTGTCAAATAAGGTTTTCTGTCCACCCGCGGTCTTTCACAGCTGCTGCTGGAGACCTCTCGGTTCTGAGCCGTAAATTCTAGCCGGCAGCTTCAAGTTTGTATTTCGGGACTTGAATTGGCGCCGACTGGTGATTTTCGAGTGTTCTTCTTTCCGACTGGCCACGTCACAACAGTTTTTAACTAAATAGTTTTTAAATACAATTCTTTGAGAAGTGCGGATCTCTGTTTTTCTCAAAGAACATTAAATAAACGTTGTACACAAAATCAGTTTATTGTTAAATACAACGTAGCATTCTTTTTCAAAATTAAACAATAAATTCATAAAAACAAACAATTTGGGAAAAGAATAAAGTTATAAATCAAATAAATTAAATATGTTGAGTCCGAGCTTGGCCACAAAATAAAATTGATAATCAATTACGCGAAATATGCGATTTTAAAGTAGTTTTTCGGTGCCACCGTGAGGAAACTACTTTTGTGACGTGTTTAGTTAAAAAACAACGTCACAACACACACACACAATTACCACGCACAATTTTTCGATTTTCAGTTATTAAAAGTTTGAAGTTAAATGTTATAAAGTATTGAAATTAACGTTAAATAGTAAACACTAGGCTGGAAATCATACTTTGGGATGCTGCGCATCCGAATAAAAGCTCGGCGATTTGTGCCACCGTTTAGTTTAAGTTTTTATTCTAAATTATTTCCCTATTTATTTCACTTTATAATCTTATTTTGAATATTTCTGTTTTGTTTTGAGTTAACTTTAAGGTTATGTAAACTAGTAAACCTTGTTATTTTAATTTTAATTTCCACTGACAACTTGTCACCCGGTCAAATTAAAATCGAGAAAACTATTGAAATTCATTATTTTCTTTTAAAATCACTTTACACGCACGAACACTGACTAACAATGGTGAATTTTGCAAGAGACAGCAGAGCTGTCAAATCGACTGATCCTGGTATTTGGAAATTCATCACTTCTCAACTGGTGGAATCCTTGGACATCATCACTGAACGTCGTCAGTTCTCGTGGGACTTCAACCGGATACAGAATTCGGATTTTAGTCCCGAATTCAAAGGAAATCCGGTCTTTTCTCGAGACGTTGTGTCGTGATTGCTCACCTGTCAAAATAATCCGCCATATTGAACTGTATAGGCGCACTAGCGCTATCAAAATCAACAAGTAGTTGAGGGGTTTTTGTGTGGTAAATTTAAATAATATTCCACAGAAGGTAATCCCACAATTTGCGTGTCCAATTAATAATAACAACCTTTTGATTTAAGTTATTTATTTAAATAATTTTATAGTCACTGATAGCGTTCAGTCGACTATATACAGGTGTGGTCTAGACCCAACTGGCTAGCTAACGCATTAACAAAATAGGCGAAAATTAAATATGATTAATCATGCGATGCGCGATACACTCAACCTGTCTTTATTTAATTGCGAGCGAGACATTCATATTCTGTACTTATCTTTCGATGATCCCCACATAGTGGACCCACTTGCGTCATCTAACAGAATCGGCTATCGCCAGCCGGTAATCTCCTGCGCAGCGGTCGATATTGAGACTATTAACTTTATCATTGAATCAAGAATCACTTCGACGCGCTTGCGTACTTTTGTTATCCTCTTGAACTTTCGTTGACGACGAGACGCTGATCTCGCGTCACATCCATCTTGGTTTCAAAACATTCAACACACTTTTCGTGTACCTTCTTTGTAAGAATAAAGAGTGCCATGACTGGTCGCGGGTGCTAGTGAGGATGTAGGCTAATTTCAGGTGAGCTCCACGATTGAAGAACAATTGTTAAAATGATGTGGAGCTGTCTCCACACGAATAATTAAAATAAAATTAAAATAAATCCAGTGCTCGAGTGTTTAGTGCGCGATTAATTATTTTCTGCTTCGTGGCCGAATATTCTTTGAATTACAGACTCTAATAATAAAGTTAATTTTCTCTGTTAATGAATGATAGAATTAAAAAGTCGTAGATTTAAAATCAGTGTTGTTTTCCTTATCCCGACACTCTCTCGTTTTGATTAAAATATTGAGTTAGTTTGGCATAAATTATAAAAATTAAAGTAAAGTAAATATAAAATTTTAGATTGAATAAAGTCAGGTTTAGTTATTTTTCCGTTTCTTAAAATTAAATAACTTGGCGCTAATAAATTTAAATTAAATATCATGAAATAAGCCAAGCAATCAGAAAATAATCAAAATTAAATGTAACAAGTGGAAAATTATATTCATTTCATGAACATTTCGGCTTCCTCATAGAGAAGAAGTTTTAAATGTCAAAATTAATGAAACAATGAAATCTTTTTGTAAATTTTTGTTTTATATTATATTTATATTAATACGAATCAATTTGTTTTTTACAATAAAATATTTTTCCTAAAGGAACTGTCTTAAAAAACGACAATTTCAATAGTTATATTAAAAAATTTCAATTTGAAATGTCAAAAACAATGAAAAATTGTCATTTACTCCATGAATTCTTGGTAAAAAATATACTTTATATAGGTCAAATGATTCATTCTTTAATGTAGAAAATTCTTTCAAAAGGAAATAAAATTAAAAAGAGAACATTTTAATAGTTATATTAGAAAATTTTAATTTGAAATGTCGAAAATTATAGAAAATTGTCATTTAATTTATCAATTCTTGGTTAAAAAATTTACTTTATATAGGTCAAACGATTCATTCTTTAATGTAAAAAATTTATTCCAAAGAATGTACTATTAAAAAAAGACAATTTTAAAAGTTATATTAAAAAAATTGAATCTTAAGTGTCAAAAATGATAGAAAATTGTCATTTACGCCATCAATTGTTGGTGAAATATGGACTTATATAGATCAATCCATTCGTCTCGATGCAAGAAATCTAAATTTTTCACTTCTAAATAGAAATTTTTATTTGAAAAAAATTTTCTGAATAAAACCGTATTTTTTAGGAAAAAAAGGTGCTCAAAAATTTTTAAATGAGTATTTCTAAAAATCCCTTCAATCATTTCTAGAGTTTTATGAGCGTAATAACTCTGCTAAATTTCAAACACACACACACACACACACTTACATCTGGACATTTGCTTAAAACTTCGTATATGTATATACTTTTTAGATGAAAATGAGTTGATTTAGACTATTTTTGGAAAATCGAAAATCGGCACGATTACAAGGCTTCCCTATCAGAAGCAAAAGTAATTATTAAATAAAATCTGGTTATAATACATACATACATACATACATACATACATACTCAATTTTTTAAAATACACAATTAACTTGCTTCCTTCCGAGTTTGACACAGAACTTTTGTGTTCATTTTTCCATTTTTGGTAGGTGTCATAAAGTAACAAGTACCGGTCGGCAGATTTTTTTGACAATATTTCCTTTTTAATTATTAATTGTGCCTCGTCATCGAAATTTCTAAATACTTCCTCATCACCGGAATCATCGGTTCCAGTTCAAGTTTCTTTACTCCCTGTGCTGTACAGGGCAGACATGTGCATCCACCAATGCACAAATCTTCGACTTTCTGATGAAAAATCGATGCGCGAGATACGTACTTTCGACCGAGGTTTAAAGAATAAGCTTTTCTTAGTAAAAAATGTTTAAACTTTGTTTTCTAGTTTAGCTTAAAATGATTAAACTCTAAGATAATATTTTAATACAATTTAAAAAATGTTAATTAGTTTAAACGCATGTCAAGTTAAAGTTCAAAAACTAAAGTTTATTTTCTGCCTATATTTCTTCTGTACAAAGTTTAAAATCTTGTTTAATTAATAAATTAAAGTAACATTACCACTGCGAGTAAAAATTAAAATTCATTTTCGAAGCCTCGTTTTGTAGTTCATAACAGCATATTTTTAAATGTTCCACAAATGAAACATAAACTTGATCGAAATATTCGACGATATAACTCAGAATATTAGTTAATTTCATCATAATATTTGTAAAGATAATAAATAATGTGTAGTTTTCATTTACAAAACTTTTCATCCCCGAAACCTTTTTAAAATTTCTGAAATATTCTTCTTTTGTTTTTAATTGATCATATTCAGTGTTTTGAAACATCTAACCATTAAATGCAATGTTATTAGTAATAATTGGTTAGATGGATTTTACTAAATAATTATTAAATCAATTAAAAATATTACTATTATTACTATAAAAAATGTATAAATCCAAAAATTTAATAGAAAGAACATTAATAAAAACCAGAAAATTTGTATGAAGCCATTTTAACCTTCACATCATGTAATAGAAAAATGTCGAATAAGGTCATATTTTTGGAAATTAATTTTGCGCAACTTCAGTTTTCCTTTCTAAATATCTTTAGGAACTTATTTTTGGAAAACAAAATAATTAAACTAGAAAAAGACATTTTTTATTGTTTTAAAGAAAACTAGGTCTCTTTCAGGAAAATTAACCATATAATGATGTCAATTAACCCTTCGCAATAAAACCAATATTTTTTTAAGTTCAGAAATAAATACTGCAAAAGTTGAAACCTTTCATTAATTAAAAAATATAAAGAACAAAAAGTTTAAATAACCACATTTTTACGTTTCTTAAGAAATTTATTTACCTCCAGTTAGAGACCAGAAAGAAGCAAAGCAGTAAAGAATACTGTAGGCTGTACACTTTTTGGGCTACGAATAAGTTCGAAAAATGAATTAATAGCTTATTAAATTCTGCGTAAAATTAGTGGTATTGAAAGATAATCCGTTAACTATATATTTTGAATTATAAAGTGAGAAATAAAGAGAAAAACTTCTAAACATGTATAATTTTCTTGTTTTAAATTCAACAGCTGGAAATTTTTTCAAACGCAGAAGTCTGAGTTATTAATTATTATGCTTTAAAATGAGCGTTAGAAAATCTGACATCGTTAACTTGTTATCGAATTACGACTGAAAATGTAGAGACATGTTTAGTACATTCACCGGCTGAAAATCGACTTAACGCGTCACAGAACGGTCTGGCCAACCTGGACATTTTCAATGATAAATCGATATCGCATAAATATTTTTAATTTTTCTAGGCCCTAGCTTAAAGCTAGAATGTTTAAGCTGCATAGTTAGAATTAAATAATTTACAAAATGTTTGTCCGTTATTGCTCCATTTATAAAAAGCGTGTTTCTATTAACTCGAAATTCGTCTCTAGAACTCTTAATATTTTTCTTTTGTGTGGTAAAATTTAGTTTTTTAAAGTGTTTGTGTACTTTGAATATAACTGTTAATAAAGTTCTTCTCGTTCTCGTCGTTGGAAATAACTGAATAAGTGGAAATTGACAACTTTTAGGTTATCGACACTTCTTGAATGGTTTCATATTATTACTCTGATATATTGAGCTTAATTCCGATGAACATCATATAAAGTGCGAATAGTACATGAGTTGCTTTGGGAAAAATTATATAAAATTGGTTCTGGCAGTAAATTAATTAACATATTAAGAGATTTGTAAAAAAAAGCCAATGTTGCAGTTAAAAATGCACGCGGTTTTTCGGGTATGGTAAGAGTGACATGGGGTGTTCTGCAGTGGGAGGTCATGAGTCCGTTATTGTTTGCCGCTTTTATCGCTGACTTGTAACAATTCCTAAAGGATAAAGGGATTACGGGGGTCGCAATTAATCATTTGATTGAAATTCTCCTCTTAGCATTCGCTGATGATATCTTAGTCCTGACTGACTCCTATACTATTATGAAAAAGATTTTAAAAGCCTTGAAAAAATACTGTGAACAGAACTGTTTGGAAATAAATATAAATGAAACTTAAGTGGTTATTTTTAGAAAGGGAGGTCATGTCCACGATTGTAAATATGTTCCTTTTTTGTATGGCGAGAATCAGGAGGTGGAAACAGTCTCAAATTATCAATATTTGGGAGTTCTGTTTTGGAATTCTGCTACTTTCGCATATGCCACCAATGTTGCTGTTTGTAAGGCAAGCTTAACGGTAGGAAGAACGTTATCTTTGATTAATAGACTGGATTTAATGGTTTGGGAACAAGCGGAGAAACTTTTTGAGAGCCTAGTAAAAAGTATTTTATTTTATACAATCCCTGTTTGGGGTTTAAGATACATGGAAAATATTGAGAAGGTTCAAGCTTCATTCTACAAAAAATTGTTATTACTCCCGAATAATACCCCAGTCTTTGCTATAAGACTTGAATTGGGTGTATCAAAACTAGAGATCACTGTTTTTAAATTGATCTTGAATTTGATAGAAAAGATGTTTTCTACGGTTAAAAAAATTAACTAAAAATAATAATATTAACAGTCAATTTCATTGGTGTATACAAGTTGAGAAATGGTTTAAAATTATAGGGGGAAAAAATGAAAGGAACAGCCTCACTTTGAATAGTTTGCAAGCGAAAAAGGGTCTCTGGTTGAAACAATACGAGGACTTACTGCTTGCGGAAGATTCAGATAAGGTTTTTTGAATCGCAATCTCTATTAACCCTTTAACAGTCGGTGACACACATATGGGCATCTTAAAAATAAGGACCTATACAAAAAAAAATTAATGTCACAACGTATTCTAAGGTTTTTGGGGTCGCTGAATCCAAATTTTAAGTTGATATTTAAAAATTCAAAATGACGGATCCAAAATGGTGAGCAAGTATTTTGAAATTTCGCCTTATTTAGTTAATATTGCTTTCAAAGGGGTTTTTTGAGTCGCTGAATACAAATCTAAAGTCAAAATTGAAAAATTCCAAATGGCGTATCCAGAAGGGCGACCAAAATTGTAAAAATTTAAAATATTTGATTAATAATGCTTTCTCGCGGGCTTTTGACTTTTATTGACATTTTGAAAGTGCCTTTTTTCAATTTCGACTTAAAATATGAATTCAGCTACCCCAAAAACCCACAAGTAAGCATTATTGATCAAATATGTCGTTTTTTTAAAATTTTAGTCGACATGATGGATCTCCTATTTTATATCCGCCATTTTGAATTTTCAAATTTTGACTTCAGATTTGAATTCAGAGACTTAAAATGCATTAAATGAAACACTTAAAAAAAAATTTGAAACATTTTTGCTTAAAAGGGATATTATAGCTGGTCTGCTAAAAAGTGAATTCTACCTCACCTAAAAATTAGTAAAGGCCCTCAAAATCACTTAGAATTAAAAACACCTTTACAATATGTGAGGTTATTAAGTCAAATTCGTTTATTAAATAAATTTCGCCTAAAAATAACAATTAATAAAGAAACATATGGGTGGAAGGTGTCTGATCTCTGTGGCGATTGTGGTACAGAAACCTAAGGTTTATTTTATCATTTGGTAGTTTCTTGTTCACGTTAATCAAGTGAAAGATCCAAATATAGATGTCATCGTCTGAAGAGGAAATAAAAAGTGTATTTTTAAAGGTTTTGGAGTCTCCACAAAGGGAAAATGTAAAGAACTTGTGTATATTTATGAAAAACATATTTTGTAATTTAAACAAATTTTGAAATTAAATTGTGCGACAACCTCTTTGTATAAGCTTTTAAGCTAGAAAAAAAATATTAATAGTTAGAATAGTAGCATAGCATGTATTTCGCATAATTATGTCTTTCTCGCACTCAGAGGCAATTCTAATATTCTTACTGTGCATATATTTATTTGAAACATTCTCTAGATATCCCTTGTAATCTCGTTTCCAAATTTTTAAGAAAGTATAGAATACAAATGAAAATTAAAAATCCATTTCAATATAAAAAATCGGGCAAGTGCAAATTGGACTCCCACTAAAGACAAAGGGTTCTGTACACATGTTGATTATTATTTTATATGAATTAAAGTGTTGTTTATATAAGATTTTATTTCTGTAAACATTAATTTTGAGTTGAAATAATTTTTTAGAATACTATTTTTTTAAAATATATTCAAACAAGAGGATTAATTTTTAAAATATTTACTGTAATGAAAAAGAATTGTTATTTGGATTGTTTAAACAACAATGCATAACTAAGATTTATCATAGGAGTATAATATATCATTTTAAAGATTTCTAATTTTATTATTATAATCTTAAACTAATTTATTTAAATTAAATATAGTATATTTTGTTATTGTTTATATAAAAATATATTGATGTACATAGTTTTAACTCTCTCGATCAAATATTTTAAACTTTAAAAGAAGAAAATTTTTTTGTGACTAAAAATAAATTAAAAAATTTTGGGTCACTTTGGGTCACTGACATCGGAAAAAACAAAATACAAAGTAAGCAATTATTATTTGATAATCATTATTTTTAAAAATCATTAAATTCACGCTATGGATCGATGTCACTTATTTTTTGAAAATTCTAATTCTTTTAGAAGATAATCTCTAATAATTATTCAACACATTTTTGGCACAAATTGCTTAAAATTACCTTTTTTATTTTATAATTGTATTTTTAAGATCGCGAAGCACGGTTAAAATGACTTTCTGAGTGTTATCGTAATTAATTCAAATTAATTCAATAATTAATTCAAAAAGCTCATAAATCTTTTTAAAAACATGAGTTTCTTTCTTAGAAATGGTTCACAATGAATTAATTTATTAATTTTATTAAATCATTGTAAAGAAAAGTTGTAAATAGTTAAAATAAAAAGATTTTAAAGTTGATGTGTGAAATGTCAAAATTTCACAATTTTTAAGCATTAATTTCTAGAAAGCAGATTAATATTTTTAATTTCAATAATACTTGAAATAAAGTATTTTTAAATTACTTTTACATGATCTGCTTACTTTTTAGATTTATATTAAGGAAATAAGAAAAGTTTTACCTGAAATATTAAAGATTGAGGTAATATCGCTGATTTTCAATGCTGATAACTTGGACCCAGAAAAACCGAAAAATGTAATTCTGGTTTCAATCTTCAAGTGTCTTTTTTCTTTTTTCACCACTAAAAGTGATTTCTGAAGAAAACTGCGAGGTGCAAGGAATTTTGGGTTAAATCGATTCCAAGTGTTACAATCGAAAGATATTTATTATTAATTAATTAAATTTAATTAAAAAACCTTTGAGATGGTTAATTTCTTTATGTCTGGGGAGGCATCAAGCTGACCCAGATATGATCGTTTTTACCAATCAAACCTTGGTTTATTATTATGTGGGACAGTTTAGTTCGGGCTGTTCTGTCACACTAAGTAATTTTTACTAGTCAGTCTTATACTTATTGAAAGACAAAGGCTCATTTATTGAAGAAGAGAGGAAAGGGAAAGTAAAGTTTTCAAATTATTATTCGTGCACATGAAAATTTATTAAACAAAAAAGAATAAAAGATGCAAGTTGTAAAGAAAATATTAGAACGATACCTTCTCTATCCCTAAAATTACCGTCGAAAGGAGATCGTCTGATGTACCTTGACGGGCGAGGCCTGAATCATGTTCACATTTTCACACCACTTTTGTGTGATTGTTCCTTTTAAATGACTTTTGAGATTGTCGTTCAACCGGCGCGCACGTATGCACTGTTGTGGGTCCACCATTTCTGGACGACGCAGGTACCACATGTAAGGACTGGTCGGTTAGTTGCAACAAGTCACCTGATAGCTTTACATATCCGCGGTTCCTCACCAGGTTTGATTCCACCGGACTTCATCGGCGTGAAGGGTTCGATTTTACTTATCGTCCGCCCCATTCCTAGTCACTATCTATGTAGTGGACCGTCAGGATGGTTACCGATTCGCGGACGG
>WNHD01012472.1:0-11760 GCA_011057455.1 Ganaspis sp. Gsp50 | reverse complement strand
AGACCTCAGATTCGTATTCAGGGCATCAAAATACATAGGAAATGGATATTCTGATCCCTCAACCCAGACACTTTTTTTATTTTGTGTGGCTGTGTTATCAACGCATTTTGTGGAGAAACTCTGATAATGATGTGATTGCTTTCCAGTTGCTTACAGTTACATACGGGACTGCATGTGCTCCTTATTTGGCTAATAGAGTGATTAAACAATTGGCTCAAGATGAAGCTCATAATTACCCTTTAGTGAAATCTGTACTGGAGAATGATATATTTGTTGATGATGTTCTGTTTGGCGGTGATGCTTTGGAATCTGTTAGTCAGGTTAGGGATCAAGTGATTGGTATGATGCATAGTGGCGGATTTCACTTGCGTAAATAAGCGTCCAATAATAAAAACTTATTGAAAGAATTTGTAAGCGGTAATCACGAGCAGGCTATAGAATTTCAATCAGGTGAAGATTAGCAGCCTAAAGTATTGGGATTGAATTGGGATCCAGTATCTGATTCTTTTCGTATAGGAGTCACTTTGGAATCTATAGAGATTCATGCTAAGAGGGAGATTTTGTCAGCAATAGCTAAATTATATGATCCACTTGGATGGATTACTCCAGTTATTGTTATGGCAAAACTTTTCATGCAAGAACTTTGGTTACGCAAAATTGGTTGGGATGACAAATTGCCCACAGATTTATTGAATCAATGGTTTGCATACTACAAAGATTTAGAAAACTTAAAGACCCTTCAAATTTCTAGATGGATAGGATCTAATTTATTTCATTCGAAATGTGAATTACATGAATTCGCTGATGCATCCAATCGGGCATATGCTGCGAATGTTTATTTGCGTGTTATTGATGACAAAGGCAAAATTCATGTTACATTATTGTTGGCTAAATCAAAGGTTGCTCCTATTACGCCAGTGAGCAATCAAAGACTGGAGTTATGTGCGGCGGTTCTATTAGCTAAAATTCTTAAATTTGTTATCTCTAGTGTGAATCTTGCTAATGTGAAACAAATCTGTTATACGGATTCAAGTGTCCTTTGGCTTGGCTTAGCAAGCATCCCTTTGCTTGGAAGAATTTTGTCGCGAATAGAGTTGCTTTGATAGATGAATTGACCCCACAGGCACAGTGGCTTCACGTTTCCTGGAAGGATAATCCTACCTATTGTGCGTCAAGAAGTTTATTACCTAGCGAAATTGTTGAGCATTCTTTGTGGTGGAAGGGCCCTTATTGGCTTTCGGATTGCTCAGGAGAATGACCAGAAAACAAAGATATTCTCACTGATATGGAATTAAAAACTGTAAGTTCTCACTGTACACAGAATTCACAAGTGGACTATTCTGAGATTATTGGTAGATCTTCATCATGGCCTAGGTTGTTACGTGTGGCGACTTATTGTTTTCGCTTTATTAACAATTGTAGATCAATTAAATCAAGGTTAAAGCGAGATGATTTAAAAATTAGTACACCAGAAATCGAAGAGACTCGTTTGTTTTGGATAAAATTTGTACAATTAAAATATTTTCAATCGGAAATGAATGATACAACTAAGTTTAAACAAGTATCAGTGAGATCTTCTCTTAAAAAATTAAATCCTTTTCTGGATGAGTTTGGAATATTGCGGTTGGGTGGTCATCTGCATAATGCACCTATTTGCTATGAAAAGAAACATCCTATCATTTTGCCTCGTCAGGAAATTGGTGGGTTGATAGTTTCACATGCTCATTTACGTTCTTTGCATGGAGGTATTCAATTGACACTACATACCTTGAGACAGAGTTATTAGATTGTTGGATCTTGCTTCTTGGTTAGGACTGTTGTTCAAAATTGCGTTATTTATGTACGTGAACGTGTCGCTATTCCTCAACAATTAATGGGTAATTTGCCAGATTTTCGAGTAACGCCTAGTCGACCTTTCACTTATACTGGCCTAGACTATGCAGGTCCCTTTGAAGTTAGGATGGGTTCTGGAAGAGGTTATAAAAGCCAAAAAACTTACATCGCGTTGTTCGTGTGTTGTAGCACTCGTGCTGTACATCTGGAATTAGTTTCTGATTATACATCCGCTACTTTTTTGGCAGCTTTTCAACGTTTTGTTTCACGACGAGGAACTCCGTCAAACTTATATAGCGATAATGGCACAACTTTTGTGGGAGCTGATAAGGAATTGGTATTGAAGCGATGTCTTATAGAATTGAGAAGTAATGTTGATTTGCACAATGATTTAATGTCGAGGGGAACACCCTGAAATTTTATTCCTCCAACTGCTCCTCATTTCGGCGGATTGTGGCAATCTGGAGTAAAAAGTGTGAAGAATCATTTGCATCGTATTGTCGGAAACTATAAATTTACTTTTGAAAAGTTTTTTACGTTGTTGACACGTATAGAGGCTACTCTGAATTCGCGGCCAATTGCTCCTCTTTTTGAGAATTTTGATGATTTTTCTTATTTAACGTCCGGACATTTTTTGAATGGTGCACCTATAACAGGTATACTGGAGCCGTCGCTGGAATTTACTCCTGAGAATCGTTTGACTCGTTGGGAAAACGTTCAACGAATATCAGAAATTTTTTGGCAAAAATGGTCTGTAGATTATCTACATACTTTACAAAAGAGATATAAATGGGCAAAAGTAACACCGAATGCAGGAGTTGGGGATATAGTTCTTATTCGTCAGGATAATTTCCCTCTTGCTCATTAGTGTCTTGGACGAATAATCGAATGTTACAGCGATGATCTTATTCCGGTAGTAAAGGTGAAGCCTGCTAATTCGGAATTTAAGCGACCAGTAACTAAACTTTGTCTACTTCCAATCAAATCCAAGAAGGAACTAGATGCTTTATCTGAGTGAGCTATTGGTAATTTAACCAGATTGTTTTCTTGTAAATTTATTGTAAAACTGTTGTCACGGCGGGCGGCTAAAACCAATTTTAAAAGGAATAATTTCGTGTATGATATAGGCACGAGGCGAGCAGTATTTTCAGTATATATCATTTATTAAATTTCAATCTTTGTTGATGATTCTGAGCGCTTGTAATTAGGCTTTGGTTTCTATAATGAGATCTAGAAATGAGAGAAGGGTTAGTAAAATTGTTGTCCTAAACCTCAGTCTGTAAGAGTGCGAGGAATGCGCAACAATGATTAAGACTTTTAATTGTAAATGCCCTTAAAGTTATTTTAATTAATCAATACGAAGAGTGGTTTTAGCGCCAATTGAAAGACTTTTAATAAATCACTTTAGCTATGAACTATTTTTCATGTGAAATAAACAGTGTTTAATTTATTCACTATCTTTCTCTTAATTAATAAAATCGAACTAATTATTATGAACAATTTATATGATTTCTAAACAATAATTATATAATGAATATAAATAAGAAATATAATTTGAAATTTTAAAAATAGTTAAAAAGAAATAATTTTTCCATAAATTTCTGGTAATATAACAATTTCATATTCGTTAGTTGACTCCTTTTTGACTAATAAATAATTTTTTTTAAGGAACAATCACAAAAAATGATGATTTTAAAAGTTATGATAATAAACATAATTTGAAACAAAAAATTGGCATTTACTTCATCAATTCTAGGTAAAATATAGATTTTATATTCAATTGTTAATTGATTTGCCTTGATAGCTTAATCGATTCGTCTCGATGCAAGGAATACAATTATTTCAGTACTTAAAATTTCAATTAGGAAAAAATTTTATGCAAAAAACTTGATTTTTTAACAAAAAAATAATGTAAAAAAACTCGAATGAGAATTTGTGAAAATCCCTTTATACAAATCTTGACATTTACGAGGATAAAAACTCCACTAAATTTTTTTAAAATCGGTCAAAGCGTTCTCGAGATATCCTGGCGACAAAGAAACGTGACATACACACACACACACACACATATATATAGTCATCCTGACATTTTCTTCAAACTTCGCATTTAAGCTTTTCTGATGAAAGTAAGTCGACTAAGACTATTTTTGGAACATCGAAAATCTTCATGATTACAAGGCTTCCTGTGAGGAAGCAAAAAGGTCTATTTTTCGATATTTCATGTTTAAACGTGCGCCAAAAATTGTCTAGATAATCCCAGAGGTTGATTGTAGCACTAAATCAACCCACTCCCGGGTAGAAAATTATTATGGCGCTGTACATTTTCAGTACAAAGATTCTAGATATAAGACAGACACGGTACAGATTCGCGATCTAGCGGCGCGAAACGCTTTAATCAGCTAGCCGCTAGACTTTTAAGAATTAAAGATACTATTCAAACGTATATTAGCTTATCAAGATCATATCTAGACATTAATTGCAAAGTTAAAATGTAACTTGACACTCAGCACAATTTTGGTTATGTCATATCAAATCCATAAAAATATTGCCGAAAAGTGTACATAAATTGTAAATATATAATATATTTATACAGTTATATTCAAATCTAATTATTTATAACAATATATTGTTGTAAAACTTATTTACAGTGCTGTTTTGTATAAAAAAAAACATTTTCAATATATGTATGCTTTAAGCAGTACATGTAAACAAATCTGTCAAATTACTAAATTTGTAAAGCATTCAATTTTATAATTATTTAAAATAATTTAAAGATAAGAATAATAATTTGTTTATCAACTAATTTATTCTAATATATATTATCAATTGATGCTACTTTAAGCAAAAACAATGTATCTTATATATTTAATTAAGGTTTTATGCAATTTTAAAGTTTAAATTAATACTGAATGTTATTACAAATAAACGTAATTAAAACTTACCTAACTAAAACAAAGTTAGATTAATTATTTACAAGATAGTATTTATATTGTTTAAAAATTCCATAACTTTTTGAATTACAATAAATCGTATTTAATCATATGTATATGTTACCGGCAAAACCCGAAGACCAGTCATTTCACGAAATGCCTATGATTTTAGGCATTACCCGATTTTCCTGATGATTCATAAGTATTTCTGGATTTGCCTAGGCAATTTGCGAAATGCCTAGCCTAGCAAAGATGCTTGTGTAAAAGAAGTAATGTGCTTTGTAATTCGAAATTTCATCACAGTTCGACATGCTGCAATAAATAATAATGTAAAAAGTCATGTAAAATTGACGATTGCCAGAAGGATTGATTTCTAATTTGCCAAAAACGGTCTCGGCAATTCGCGAAATGACTAGGCATTTCGCGAATTGCCTAGGCAAATCCAGAAATGCCTATGAATCTTCAGGAATATCGGGTATTGCCTAAAATCATAGGCATTTCGCGAATTGCCTGGTCTTCGGGTTTTGCCGGTATATATATTATTACAAATTGTTGATAATTTTTGTTTTTAAGTAAGAAATCGAGAAAACAATGTTCTAAATTAAAAATTGATTATATCTGTAAGGTATTTTAACAACAATACGTATTATTTTAAACCATAAGAAAATGGAGAAATTTTATAAACTTGAGTCTTCTGATAAATCAATGCTCACTTCACTCGTGTCCAACAAAATAGGTATGCTTTCCAATAATATTAGTTTTTTGTTAACACGCTTTACACGATGATCATCCCAGTCGATGGCGTTCGTTATAATGGGACCCAAAACTTTTAAAAACTCCTTTTCTGTCTAAACAGTCCCCATGGCTTTGTACTTTTTCGTAATAAAATCTGAAATTTAAATAATGAAAAGATTTGAAATTGGAAACATATAAAAATAAATTAGGTGAAAGTAAATAGTACGTGATAAAGAACATAGAATGCATTTATAAAATTCTTTTTCTTTGAAAATTTCAGTGTTCTTTTCAGTAAGCTTTGAAGCGTTGAAAAGTAGCATTAAATTTCTAGAAAAATAGTATTTTAAAATGTTGGTGAACGTTTTAGTTAGTACATTTCCTCGATCTAAGAAATCATTCATAGTCTTCTTCTGCAAATAATATAATAAACAGAATCATATTAATTAATTATGACTGCAAATAAATGTGCAATAAAATTATTTCTTTTAATGTTGTACAACATACAAATTCATGTCTAAATGTTGACTCATTTAATAATTTAATTTCGAATGCATTAAACTGTTCCATATTTTCAAATGGAAAAACTAAATTGTGTCTTTCAGCAAAGTTGGCAGGTAAATCTTCATTTATATTATTCGACATCAACAACAATTTTATATCTCTTAATTGACGTTGCATCTCCAACTGATTTTCATTTCTAATTTTTAAAGCTTTTTTAGTATGTTCTTGAAAATTAACAGATATTTCTATGAAGAACAGTTTCATAAAATTAAAAACAAATCTTTACTATATTATTCCTTATACAAAACAAATATAATATAATAAATAAATAATATAATAATGTAATATATTTTTTTTACTTTTTTTGTAGAAATATCCGTTCTGAAGATATTTGAGGCACTTCATTTAGGTATTGAATTTTAAACTTCTTGTCCTATAATATGAAATTAAATAACATATTTATTTTGAGCACTAAATATTTAATTATTAACTAACAGTCTACACAAGTATTTTTAAGAAATTTTGCTCAAACCATAATAATCAGAGTTCAAATTGTATAACAAAATTTACGTAATCGTATTTGGACTAAATTTTTCAAAATATTTCGATATTTTTAAATAAATATTTGAAATATATACAAAAATATCAGTTCGTATAATTTCTACAATATATATTTAAATATAACATCTAAAAAAAAACTTATCGTTAGTAGATTTTATGTTGATTAAAGATAGTTATAGACCACACTACAAAAACTGGTGTCTTGTTGGTGTCTTACCGGAAGACGTTTAGACATTTTCAAATGTCTGAAGCACTGAGTGTCTTAAATTATAAGACGCCTTTTGCGTCTGAAAACGCAAATAATATATTGAAGTGTCTTATACGAAGACACTAGTTCTTGCAGTGCAATAAGAAAGTAGAATGTTTATCTTTAATCTGTAAAATAGCAAATAAATATTAAATGTGTTCTGCAAAAACAGGTATCTTGTTTTTAGACGTTTAGAATGTATTTTTTATTTGAGGAAATAACGTAAGTTAGTTACATTAGCTGTCCAAATTTTAAGAAAGCAATAAATGTTTGAAAAATGACCATCTAAACGTTTTAAATCAAAACATCTGTTTTTGTAATGTAATTTTTATTCGTACCTGCATTTTTAGTTTGCAGTATTTTTCTGGTATTTTGCTTTTGAATTTGACTTAAATTGGTTTGAATATTGTTTTGGAAACAGAAACAGAATTAAAAATAATCGTTCTTACTTTCAAGAGAAGATCTACTTCTTTTTGGATTCTCCAAGCCGTGATTTGTTTTTGAGAAGTCAGATATACCTATTTATTCAGTATTTTTCCTCAATATCACTTTCATAAAATTTAAATATTCAAACGAAAGTGCTCACTCAGCAATTTAATCTCAACACCAAACTCATTTCCAAACTCAATTATGTTACAATTCAAAACCGCGCGTAAATTTACACTTGGGCACACTCAAATTGTATATCATTGCAACTGGACGCTACACATACATTCACACTTTAATCTCGAAAGCCTCACCAACGCACTTGTAGCGTCGGCACTTTCACTATTCGCAACAGTAACTTCAAGTTTTCTCTCATGAACACTCATGTACACTCACGAGTCTTAAACGATGCTCAAACCGGTTTTCCTCTATATCAATTTTCATTATCAATTATTGGTTTAAGTCATTAAAGAAACATTTTTTGTTTTAATTCATATTATCGACTTTGTTTTTGACTGACTACTCATTCTTTTATTTTATGTGAACTTAGTGACTAATTGTTCCTGTAAAGTGAACGCGTTCAAACAATAAATTTACATCTTTTACCACTGTAAATTTCTGTGCATTTATTTTCTCCTAATCAACAACATTCCTCATTTTTGAAAAATATTTAACACTATTGTAATAAAATAAGTAGGTATAATAATGTAATTAAAACAGTTTGTTTAGCATTTAATATTAAAATTAATTTAATATACCGACAAACATATTTAAATGGATAATTAGTTTTATTATTTTAATATGTTTTTGCAAACAGAAACAGAATTTAAAATAATCAATCTTACTTTCAAGAGAAGATATACTTCTTTTTGGGTTCTCAAAGACGTGATTTGTTTTTGGGAAATCAGCTCTACCTATTATAAAATAAGAAATAGGTAAATATTTAATTTTATGATCAATGTGAAATATATTATATAAAATAATGTGAAAA
Organism: Ganaspis sp. Gsp50; assembly: GCA_011057455.1. Classification (NCBI taxonomy): domain Eukaryota; kingdom Metazoa; phylum Arthropoda; class Insecta; order Hymenoptera; family Figitidae; genus Ganaspis; species Ganaspis sp. Gsp50. Next base: position 3,536 of record WNHD01012472.1, on the reverse strand, counting down.
ATTTAATGTATTTTAATAAAGTGCATTATTATAATAAATTAACTTGTTTACAATCATTCCTTTAGAAATTATAATTAAATGTTTAATTAATTATAATTAATGTTTTGCTTTTATAATGTTTAAACAATTTTTATGTATATTTGTCAGAAAAATGAGTTTTTTTAAAGAAGTAAAGCTATTTAAAACTATTAAATTAAATGATAAAATATTACCCAAAACGAATGTAAAATTTAAATGTTTAAAGAAACATTATTGTCTATAAAAAAATCGTTTGTGAGTAATAGAAAATGCGCAAATTATATTATCTAACTATTCTGCTGTTTTTCAACTGTATCCATTATTAAAACCTCAGTGTCTACTTCATCTTCAGAATTGTTCAATACTTCTGTAATTTTTAAATTTTTCTTTTCGAAGATTCGATTCTTTGAGCACTATTACCTTCATTTCAACTGTAGGCATACTCATTTTTCTCAAGTTTTTTTTAATCTTTTACGGCCTTCGGCATATGTCTCTGAAATTTTTTGAAATTTAAGACACAATTTCTTACTGTAGGAATAAGTGAATTTAATTTCTAATAATGTTTTTAAAATATAATTTTACAAAAGAATGGTAGTTTTAAGGAAAACAATTATATAATAGCTATAGTTTTTTGCAACCTTATTATTTAAACTTTAAAATATATTTAGTATTAAAATATAGAAATGATTAGAATCACGCCTATCAATTTGTTTTGAAGAATGCATACTTGCTTCTCTTTGGAACTCAATTTCATAGTATGGCCATATGTTAGGAGCTTTTCCGAATGATTTCAGCAATGAACTTAATACTCTTTTGGTTGGGTTGTCGAACGGAGGTGGAGGAAATTTCGTAAAATATTTCTTTGTATTCTTATTGTACTTTATCCATTCCGTTAAAACCATGTCCAAAGCTCTTTTTCCATTTTGATCCTCATAACCAGGAAATGAAATCATCTGATAAGGATGATTATTTTCATCTTCTGATTGTCCTTCCTCATCAATCATTCCTTAAATCATAGACATTCTACCCTATTAGTTTTCATTACAAAAAAATGTAACCTTCAAATTGTGGAATTTAAAAAAATGTTTTTATTGGTACATGTTTTTGGAAAAATAATTGGAAATTATTAAAGCATTACAATATAGAGATGGAATCTTAACTTACTTGCTTGGACAATTTAAAAACTGAACAGGAGAAACTATTTCGTTGTACGTCAAAATAAGGAAAAGAACATAGGCACTCACTCAGTTTCCTATAAATTTTTATAGAATATTTTAGATTCACAACGATTAAAATAAAAGAAAATCAACTTTACCATAACTAAAATTTATAATATTCTAAAACAATGTAATAGTTAACACAGTATCCATTTGTAAATATTTTTTTAAGTTGATAGCTGATGTAAATTGAAGTTTAATATTATTTATTGATTCTTAAAAAACATTTTTTATACAGAATTCCGAAGTTCAAATTACATTACCATTAATATATATTCACGTCATTATTAAACTTTAGTCATTGTGTAAAAGTGGTACAACAAAAAGATGCTTATTTCCTTTAGCTCTAATGCTCACATTCATTTTAACAAGTTTTGATTTAATAAAACTTATGGGCAGAATTTCTTGCATAATTGAGGGTATAGTACAAATTTCCCACATATCCGAAAGCCCAGAATTGAAAGGGTACGTAAAGATCGGTGCTTCTTTTTTGTAAGTAAAGCCATTCATTTGGAGATTTTCTATTGTTCCAAAAATGTTGACAATTTTTAAAATTTTGTTGTCGTTTAAAAGAACAGTGTTATTTGCTTCATTGGTGCAAATCGTGAACTGTTTATATTTAATTTTCAAAATTTTTTTCTTTTCGTTTTAAAATTTCTAAAACAGGAGGTGGTTTTGGTTTCTTACTTAAAATATATTTTTCATCACAAAGTCGTCTGCATATTTACGTCAATATTTTATTAGGTGTCCTGACCTTAGTATTTATTTTTCCCAAAAAACTTTCGAAAGGGAATGCCGAGATTCTACTCAAACTGCAGCCCATGTTCTTGACATCATCTGACAAATGAATTAAATTGTGCGTATTTATGACTTGAGATTTCCTTCTATAAAAGACTTTTAAACAGTTGAAAAATGTCCTCAAATATTCCTTGGCCTATTCATTAAGTTTTAGGCAGTGTTCATCGGAGAATAATATCCTGCAGGCTACATGTAAAAGAAGGAAATGTTTATACAGTCTGTCGGGTAAAATATTTTTCAGCACGATTACACCACAATAAAGTAGAAAAAAGCGAAATTCTGTTGCTTTACATTTTAAATATTTATTCGTCGATTTCGGTCTTTTTTGGAATTCACATGGAACTTGAAAATGAAGGAGCTCCATTCGATCAGACAAAACAGTTCGCATTCGAGGACCCAATTTAACATTTAAGTCTCCAGATTGCCATGACCCAATTAAATATTTTATCGCACCTAAGATATCAGGAATGTGATGTACTTGACAAAGTAAGAGCGAAAGTTCACTACCTCCACCTGATTGTTTAATTGGAATTCCATCGACACCAAATTTTAATTCTATTACGTTACTAATATAAATGTCTGAATGAATACGCTCTACTAGACCAGAGTTTATTCCAAAGTAAGTGAACTCTCCTGGTTTTCCGTTGTGCCCTTTCATACTATCTATCACGTATTTTGCTTTTGATGTACCAAGAAATGTCTTGGCACTTTTTGGCAAGCCTGGTAAAAATTCTTTTGTTTAAATCATCAGTAACTTATCTATGTTAACTTGATGAATTTTATTTTTAATTGCCCAAACACGCAACTTTTTGGCGACTTCAAAATATACATTTTCACGTTCTTCTGAATCTACTTTTTTATTTTCTTCTAAAGCTTCCCTTTCATTTTCTAGATTTTTCTTTCCACCTTCTAAATTTTCCTCTTCTGCTTGTAAATCTCTATTTCCACCTTCTTCCAAATCTTTAGTATTAAATTTTTCATTTTTATTATGAGATTCCTTTAAAATGCGCTGTTTATCGGTTTCTGCATAATTAGCCACTTCAACTTCAACCGTTGTTTCACTTTGTATAATTTCATTTTCAATGTTGTCTTTTCCAGAGTTTCTTTTTCTTATATCCATAGCATTTTTCTCCACAAACTCCATAGAAACAAGAAAATTATCTAAATAAATAAGTAAAACAAATAAATGAGTGACATTAACAAATGACATAAACACAAGCAATTTATAAGAATATTTATAAACAATTAACTATGGATATTTTTGACGAGAATTTGAAAATAAGACACTTATATAAATAATTTATAACATTAATTAAATGCTTTTAAAACTTAATAAAAACTAGTACAAGAATTACAAGAAAAAATGCCTTGGTCTAAAATATCTTCATAACTTGTATTTTAATAATTACACAGGCACACAAAAAAAAAAGTTGTCTGTTTCTTGAACTAGACATATATTTCCTATAGTATTTTGGCCCGCTGAAACCGAATCTGAGCTCAGAA
>WNHD01012469.1:0-15970 GCA_011057455.1 Ganaspis sp. Gsp50 | reverse complement strand
TCGATGATGGTCACGTCGAGGAAGAGATCGTCCCAGATTTTTCGGAGAAAGGCTTCGTTGTCCAGGATGTGAAAAGTTGAATCCTGATGACCAGATTTAGCTTCCGGATGTTCAGCTTTTGTTGTTTTAGCTTCCGGATGATCAGCTTTTGTTGTTTTAGCTTCCGGATGATCAGCTTTTGTTGTTTTAGCTTCCGGATGATCATCTTTCGTTGTTTTAGCTTCCGGATGATCAACTGTCATTGTTTTAGCTTCCGGATGATCAGCTTTCGTTTTTTTAGCTTCTGGATGATCAATTGTCGTTTTTTTAGCTTCCGGATGATCAACTCTACGTGTTTTAACTCTCCGTTGATAAAAATCAACAGCCGATTCCAGAGGATTATCATTTTGAAATTGGTCCCCCAAAATACGAATAATCAAGCACTTGGGTCTGATTTTACTGCCGGACAAGTTGCCAATAAAGGCAATCATTTTTTCTAATTTTGAAAAATCTCCTTTATCTTGAGGTGTGTCGATCAATAAAAATAAAGACGTTTCTCGTGGTTCCATCAAGGAGTCTAGATTCAAAAACAATTCCATTTTCTCTGCTGAAATGAAAGAGGTATTAAATTGCAATGTTGGAAAATTTTGAAGAACGTTTTGAGCGATTTTTGGTAGCGTTTTGCTGTCGCTGATCATTATTACTTGATAAACGTGGAATTCAATTGATTTTATTATTTTGTCAACTTCTGGAAATTGTTGTGTGTTTAAGCTCCAATTGTTAATAAAAAGTAGAAAAAAGAGACACATTTTGAAAATTTTCGACATTTTTTTTAAATGTTGAAAATATTAATATTTATTAATATTTATATTAATTTGTAAATATTAATATTTATTAATATTTCTATTAATTTGTAAATATTAAAATTTATTAATATTTCTATTAATTTGTAAATATTAAGATTTATTAATATTTCTATTAATTTGTAAATATTAAGATTTATTAATATTTCTATTAATGTATAAATAATAAGATTTATTAATATTTATATTAATTTATAAATATTAATTTATAAATATTAAGATTTATTAATATTTATATTAGTTTATAAATATTAATATTTTCCTTTCACAATTTTTTTCGTGATTCCGATTTTGATAAGATTAACATTTTTGAAATTGGCAATATTCTTAAGTAATTAACTTTTTTAAATAGTTGCGATTTTTTAAATGGTTGCGATTTTTTAAATCGCGGATTTAAAATCTCGTTTTTATGTTCTTAAAAACACGTTTTTAAAACGAGTTCCTGGAAAGCAACTTTTGTCTAGTTTTTAGAAGAAAAAGAAATGTTCGAAATGAAAATCTCGCTCTTTTTTAACACTTTTGAAAAAAGAAGGGATTTTGTTTCTTTACGAAAACTACAGTAAGTTGTAGTGGACGCTTCTTTAATTCGTATTCAACTAATTTATTTTTCCTATTTCATTTTTTGTGTCGTTTCTTTGTAACTTGGCAACAAATTACAGACCGAAGGTATCTAGTTCGTATTGATATTTCTTGTTACAAGAATATAACATTATTATCTTTTTCCCTTTTTTTAAAAAAAGTATAATTAACGTTATTATTGAGGTTTTAACCACTATTCAGAGACAATTTTTCTCAAAGAGAAAACCCTATGTACACAAATTATTTGCATATGCAAAAAATACACGAATAAAACAAACTAGAAATTGCGTTTTAAATTGAAAACAAAAACTAATTTTATTAGAAAAGTTTATTAAGAATTTAGGTTTATAAAGAATTTTATTCTACCTAAGTGTTAAGAATGTAAGTAAAATGAAAGATTAAAAGAAAACGTTTCTTTTTTAAAAGACGGTATTTTTGGTAATTATCCAGTTTTTAAAAAAACAGTGTTTTTAAAGAAAAAATTGTGCTCAAACATTTTTTATTAATTCCAAAATTCCTTGTGTCAGTTTCTTCATTTTTAGGAGTGTAATAACTGTGCAAAATTTCAATAAAATCGGTCAAAGCGTTCTCGAGATAGAGAGCACACAAAAGACGACCACACACACACACACATACATCTGAACTTTGGCTTCAAACCTCAAATTTAAGCCCTTAAGGTAAAATTATTATTTTTATATTCTTTTTAAATTAAAGTTTTTTTGTTTAAATTAAATTAAAATTTTTGTTTTAAATTTATTTTTAATCTTTTTGTAGCCCGTTCACTTGTGAATAATATTTCTTTTTCTTAAATGAATAAATAAATAATAGTAACAATAATGATAGGGAATAATAATTTTAGGTAAACTATTATTGCGAATAATAATTTTAGGTGATAACCAAATATAATTCAAAATCAAAGGCTCATTTTTAATTTATTGAATTTTATTTTAAACTTGACTTTATTTTTCAAGATGTTGATCGACTATTGGTTCCGTCACCTTATGTGTTTTTTTTTCATGAAAGACGAACAATTTTTTAAAAATTCATCAGCGATATTGAATCCGCCATTTTGAATTTATATTCTTAATCAGCGACCCCAAACACCCCAGGATGCGAAGTTTTATGAAAATGGAACAATTTTTTAAAAATTCCTCCGCCATATTGGACCCGCCATTTTGAATTTTTAAATTTCGACTTCATATTCTTAATCAGCGACCCCAAAAACCCCAAGATAGCAAGTTTTATAAATATCCATCAATTTTTTAAAAATTCGTCCGCCATATTGGACCCGCCATTTTGAATTTTTAAATTTTGACTTCATATTCTTAATCAGCGACCCCAAAAACCTCAAGATACCAAGTTTTATGAAAATGGAACAATTTTTTAAAAAATAGTCCGCCATATTGGATCCGCCATTTTGAATTTTTAAATTTTGACTTCATATTCTTAATCAGCGACCCTAAAAACCTCAGGATACCAAGTTTCATAAAAATGCATTATTTTTTAAAGAAAATATACACCATAAAAATTTTAATTTATGTGCATATAAAATGTAAACAGTTTTTTGAGGTTAGAAAAAAATCCTGACTTGATGGAGCAAATCTGACTTGATATTCGGACCCTACCTTTGCTTTCAAATCCACTTGTGCACCAACAATTCAGCAAGAAAGACAAGAAATGCTGCAGAGTATCCACAAACCGGGATTAGAGTTAACAGCAACTTCATCATGGAATTTTTGTTTTCTTCTTCCTCTTGTATATTCTGATTTTTGACAACGTTCTTCAAATCATCTGCCAATATTTCATCCTTCTTGAAATCATCAAGCTTTTGGACCTTCCAGCGATCCATGAGACCGAACTTTGGCAAAAGTTGCAATACTTTCTCAAAACTTTGACGATAAGGGGAACCCAGCTCCAATCCGAATCCCTGGATAGTGGTGTAAAAATTATCAGGAATGATTCTCATTAGTTGATGATTATTCTTTTGCAACAGATACCACTCGGCATTGATCCGTTTCATCACACAAGCTACGTTCTTTTCTTCAGTCAACATCTTCACACAGCTATCGAAATATTGAATCGCTCTTCTCTTCTTCATCACCATAGTAATGAGTTTCTTATCCTTTGTTGAATTGATAAAAACCAGAGTATTCCTGTGTATTCCAATTTGAATATTAGAGCGATTCAGATCAGTGAAAGTTTGAATTTGGTCGCTTTCTTCTCTTTGAACACTGACTTCGGTAAAGGCCGCGAATAATTCCGATGAGACAAAGAAGCAGGCGAACATCATTGCCACGAAAACGACCCTTTCTTTCAATTTTTGCGGATCGTAGGCTACGCCCATTCCGAAGACGACTTGAATCATGGCAATCATGTCCCAGTTGGTATCATCGAATCGGAGAAGATGCCTAAGCGTATAATTGGTTAGCATGATCAGGAGGATCAGAACAAAGGCCGATGAGATTGCATTCTCGAGAGCAAAAGTACCTTGATGGTTTTTTAGGATTGGGATCAAAGCGACAAGGTCCTCGTAATCAATGCCTGCGAATTCTGTTGGCAGAAATTTTAACGATAGCCTTCGTAGACCAGGAGCAGTTGTCGTTACTCCTAAGCATTGTATCTCTCTGGTTATCAGCTGGCCTAGAAAACCAGTAACCGTTCCATTGGCATGAATTTTACCGAAAAATTCTTCTCGTGATGGTACCATATCCATTTTGAAGTTCATGTACTCGGAAACAATGCTCATCATGAAAACGTCTTTTCCAGCGACTCGGATTGGATGGTAGGTTGAATTGCGCTTAACGTAGGCTTGAGGTTGCTGATTGAAGAATCCGACTTTCAGAGGATATTGATGCATGTTTTGTAATTTGTCAGGAAAAAGAGCAGTTGGTTTGCTAAACTTCTTTGTAAATTTTTGTTTCCTCTGGGTTGTAAAGGGATTGAGGTGGTGGATCGTGTTTGAAGATTTTGTGACGTCGATGATGGTCACGTCGAGAAAGAGATCGTCCCAGATTTTTCGGAGAAAAGCTTCGTTGTCCAGGATGTGAAAAGTTGAATACAGATGACCAGATTTTGCTTCCGGATGATCAGATTTAGCTTTCGGATGTTCATCTTCCGTTGTTTTTGCTTCCAGATGATGTACCTTAGGTGTTTTAGGATCCGGATGACGTTCGTTAGGTGTTTTAGAATCCGGATGACGTTCGTTAGGTGTTTTAGAATCCGGATGACGTTCGTTAGGTGTTTTAGCTTCCGGATGTTCAATTGTCGTTGTCTTTTTAGCTTCCGGATGATGAACTTTCGTTGCTTTAGGTTCCAGATGATCTACCTTAGGTGTTTCAGTTTCCCGATGATGTTCCTTAGGCATTTTAGGTTCCGGATGATAATCTTTCGTTGTTTTATCGTCCGGATGATGTATCTCGGGTGTTTTACCTTCCGGATGATCTACCTTAGGCGTTTTAGCCTCCAATTTTTTAGGCAAAACATCTTCCGGATGTTTAATTTTCATTGTTTCAGCTTCCGGATGATTACCTCCAGATGATTTGATTTCCGGACGATCAGCTTTAGACCTTTTTGTCTCCGATTGATCAATTGCAGGATTAATGAATTCCAGAAGATCGTCATTTTGAAATTGGTCCTCCAAAATGCGAATAATCAAGCACTTGGGTCTGGTTCTACTGCCGGACAATTCGCTAAGAAATGTTATAATTTTTTCCAATTTTGAAAAGTTTCCTTTATCTCCAGGCGCATCGATCAATAGAAACAAAGTCGTCTCTCTTGGTTCCATCGTGTCGAATAGATTAAATATGAAGTCCTTTCTCTCTGCTAAAATGGAAGAGGTGTTAAATTGTAGAGTTGGTAAATTTTGAAGCACGTTTTCAGCGACTTTTTCTAGCGCCTCGCTGTCGCTGATCATTACTACCTGATAAACAGGGAAATCGATCGATTTTATGATTTTGTCGAATCCCGGAAATTGCTGTGTGTTTAAGCTCCAATTGTTAACAAAAGGTAGAAAAAAGAGAAACACTTTGAAAGTGTTGAAAATTTTTGAAATCTTCATCATTTCTCTTGCCAAAAATCTTTATTTGAAGAACAAAAATTATTTGAATTATTATTTGAATCGATAATTTCTTCACTTCTGAATAACTGAGTGAACGTTTTGTTACGTCGCGACTAACGCTGCTTTTTCTTTTATTTTTGTATCGTTCTTTTGTAACTTGGCAACAAATTGCGTAATGTAGGTATCTACTTCGAATTGATTTTTCTTGTTGCAAAGACATTGCATTATTTTTTTTTATTATTTTTTAATTACCCTTTGTTACAAGGAATTTACACACGTTTAGATATCGATCACAATTCAAAGGCAATTCTACCAAAGAGGCAAATTCAACACAATAGAAAAAAATTGAAATTCTGCGTAAAGTAATTGAGAGGTGACTGCAGACATAAACTGCGTTTCGAAATTAGAATAATTAGAAACAATGATTCCCCATGAGGAAGCAAAAAAAAAAACAATGCTTCCCTATGAGGAAACAAAGAGAGAAACATCAAAGGATTTCAATAGACAAAGAATTTTGAGGATGAATCAGACAAACATTCAAAGTGAGGTTATGTTTTTGTGTAAAATTTTGCTTTTTCAATTGGAAACATAATCATTTATTGCAATTTTCTTTAGTCAAAAGTTGCTAAATGTTATTTTAAACAAATTGAGCCAATAAAAAGTGCGAGTAAACAAAAATTGAAAAAATTCACTTTCGGAATTTGTAGTTTTGTTTCCGAAAGTGAATTCTTTTCAATTTTTGTTTAAATGTACTTTTTATTGGCTCATTTTGTTTAAAATAACATTTAGCAACTTTCGATTAAAGAAAATTGCAATGAATGATTTTGTTTCTAATTGAAAAAGCAAAATTTTTACATAAAAACTTAACCTCACTTTGTAATTTACCTCACTTTCAATGTTTTATGATTCCTCCTTAACCTGTATGCTTCCGGCGTTTGACAAATCCAGCAATTAAGCCTATATTTAGGTTTTCTGGCAGCCTACTGGTTAATAGACTGAGAAAACAATATAAAAAAAACAATTAACAATTATAAATATTTTTGAGAATGCATTTTTGGAAAAAAACCACAGTTATGAAGAATTTAATTTTTTAAAAAATGGCTTTTGATTCGGTTAAATATTACATGCTTTCTGCATATTGTTGACTTTATTACTTAAAAATGTGGGAATTGATCATAAAACACGTCGGATTTAAAGGATAAAAACGGATATTTATTGGATGTCGTTAGACCACGCCGCCGTTGTTTGATATAAGTCGTTAGAGAGGGCGGAAGTCACAGTGAGAGCACGGACGCCATCTGGTGGCCGGATATTACGTATATTCTAGAGTCAAGCGAGTATTTAAATCTCTGTGGCGCTAAATTCAAACTTAAACTCAATACATAAAAATAATGAAATAAAAAAGAACACCGCGTTGAGAAAATTTGTTGCAATAAGAAAGGAAAATGTTGCAGTAAGAAAGAAAAATTACAACTTATTCAATAAAAAAGAAATAATCAAAATTCAAAATTTCGATAAGAAAAACAGTAGGATCCTACCTTTACTTTCCAATCCATTTATGCATCATCAATTCCGCAAGAAAAACAAGAAATGATCCAAAGAATCCACAAAGCAGGATTATAATTAACAGCAACTTCATCCTGATTCTCCTGTTTTCCTCTTCTTTTCGTAAATTTTGATTTTTGACGTCATTCCTCAAATCTACCAATTTTTCATCATTTTTCGAGTCGTCAATCTTTTGGACCTTCCAGCGATCTATGAGACCGAACTGTGGCAGAAGCTGCAATATTTTCTCAAACCTTTGACGATAAGGGGACCCAGACTCCATTCCATATCCCTGGATAGTAGTATAAAAATTATCAGGAATGATTCTCATTAGTTGATGATTATTCTTCTGCAACAGGTACCATTCGGCAATGACTCGTTTCGTTACACAAGCTACGTTCTTTTCTTCAATCAACATCTTCACACAGCTATCGAAATATTGAATCGCTCTTCTCTTCTTCATCACCATAGCAATGAGTTTCTCATCCTTAGTCGAATTGATAAAAACCAGAACATTCCTATGTGTTCCAATTTCAATAGCAGAGCGATTCAGATCAGTGAAAGTTTGAATTTGGCCGTTTTCTTCTCTTTGAATACTGACATTAGTAAAGGCCGCGAATAATTCTGATGAGAGAAAGAAGCAGGCGAACAACATTGTGACGAAAACGATCCTTTCTTTTAAGTTGTGTGGCTCGTGGGACACGGTCATTCCGAAGACGATTTGAAGAGTGGCAATTATGTCCCAGAGGGCACCATCCAATCGGAGAAGATGTCTAATCGTGTAATCGATTAGGATAATCAGGAGTATCAGAAAAAATGCCGATGAGATTGCATTTTCGAGAGCAAAAGTATCTTGGTCGTTTTGTTGGAATGGAATCAAAGCGACAAGGTGCTCGTAATCAATCTTTGCAAATTCTGCCTTTAAATTATTTAAGAGTTTACGGAACTCAGCAGGTGCAACTGTACTTACTCCTATGTAATGTATCTCTTTTGTTGTCAGCTGATTCAACAAGCCCGTTACCGTTCCATTAGCATGAACTTTGCCGAAGAAATCTTCTCTTGTTGGCACCATCTCGATTTTGAAGTTCATTAATTCGGCAAAAAGACTGTTGATGAAAACGTCTTTTCCGGCGGCGAGGATTGGATGGTGGGAGGAATTTCGTTCAACGTAGGATAGTGGTTGTTGATTGAAGAATCCGACTTTCAGCGGAAATTGATGCATGTTTCGAAGTTTGTCAGGAAAGAGAGCAGTTGTTTTGGAAAATTTTCGCTTGCTATAGGTGGTAAAGGGATTGAAGTAGTGGATCGTTTTTGATGATCTTTTCACGTCGATAATGGTCACGTCGAGGAAGAGATCGTCCCAGGCTTTTCGGAGAAACGCTTCGTTGTCCAGGATCTCAAAACTTGAATCCAGATGGTCATATTTAGGGGTTTTGGCTTCCGGATGATGTACCTTAGACGGTTTAGGTTTCGGATGATAATCTTTCGTTGCTTTAGCTTCGGGATGATGTACCGTAGGTGTTTTAGCTTGCAGATCTGCAATTGTCGTTGTTTTTTTAGCTTCCGGAAGATGTACCTTAAGCGTTTTAGGTTCCGGATGATAAACTTTCTTTGTTCTGGCTTCCGGATGACCTTCCTTAGGCGCTTTAGCTTCTGGATGATGTACCGTAGGTGTTTTAGCTTCCACATGTGCAATTTTCACTGTTTTCTTAGCTTCCGGATGATGTACCTTAGGCGGTTTAGGATCTGGATGATAAATTTTCGTTGTTTTAGCTTCGGGACGATGCACCGTAGGTATTTTAGCTTGCAGATGTGCAATTTTCGTTGTTTTCTTAGTTTCCGGATGATGTACCAAACGTGTTTTAGGATCCGGATGATAAAATTTCGTTGTTTTAGCTTCTGGATGATGTACCGTAGGTGTTTTAGCTTCCGGATGTGCAATTGTCGTTGTCGTTTTAGGTTCCGGATAATGTACCTTAGGCGTTTTAGGTTTCGAATGATAAACTTTCTTTGTTCTAACTTCCGGATGACCTTCCTTAGGCGCTTTATCTTCTGGATGATGTACCGTAGGTGTTTTAGCTTCCAGATATGAAATTTTCGTTGTTTTCTTAGTTTCCGGATGATGTACCAAAGGTGTTTTAGGATCCGGATGATAAAATTTCGTTGTTTTAGCTTCGGGACGATGTACCGTAGGTGTTTTAGCTTGCAGATCTGCAATTGTCGTTGTTTTTTTAGCTATCGGATGATGTACCATAGGTGTTTTAGGATCCAGATGATAAAGTTTCGTTGTTTTAGCTTCTGGATGATGTACCGTAGGTGTTTTAGCTTCCGGATGTGCAATTGTCGTTGTCTTTTTAGGTTCCGGATAATGTACCTTAGGCGTTTTAGGTTCCGGATGATAAACTTTCTTTTTTCTGGCTTCCGGATGACCTTCCTGAGGCACTTTATCTTCTGGATGATGTACCGTAAATGTTTTAGCTTCCAGATGTGCAATTTTCGTTGTTTTCTTAGTTTCCGGATGATGTACCTTAGGCGTTTTTGGATCCGGATGATAAATTTTCGTTGTTTTAGCTTCTAGCTGACGTACCTTAGGTGTTTCAGCTTCCGGATGTGCAATTGTTTTTTGAGCTTCCAGATGATGTACCTTAGGCGTTTCAGTTTCCGAATGACAAACTTTTGTTGATTTAGGTTCTGGATGGTCTACTTTAGTCATTTTAAGTTTCGGATGATCGAATTTCGGATGTAGAGATTTCGGAGGAACATCCTTTTGAAATTTGTTCTCCAAGATACGAATAATCAAACATTTGGGTCTGATTTCATTACCGGACAACTTGCCAATAAACTTCAGCAATTTGTCTATTTTCGAAAAATTGCCTTTGTCATCAGGTGCGTCAATCAGTAAAAACAAAGTCGTCTCTTGTGGGACTTGCAAGGTGTTTAAATTCCGAAAGATTTTCATTTTCTCTCTTGAAATGAACGTGCTATTAAATTGTAAAGTCGGGAAATTTTGAAGTACATTTTGAGCGATTTTTTGAATCCGATTGTCAGCACTCAACATCATTATCTGATAAACATCGAAATCAATCGATTTCAAAATTTTTTCAACATCCAAATTTTCTGGTTCTATTTTCCGATTGAAAGCAAAGGGCAGGAAAAGCAAACACAATTTTGAAGTAGTTAATATTTTTGAAATCATTGTCTTTTAAGACAATGAATACTTTTTCGTATTTTTGGTTTGTTTAGTTTTGTTTAGTTGTGTTTTGTTTAGTTTTGTTTAATTTTGCTTTTGTTTTATATTCTTTTGAAGGAAAAGAGAAACTTTGTTTTTGGTTGAAAAGAATTTTAGCATCAAAGACAACATTGATTCTTTTCTAAACTTCCACTCCAACTACTTATTGTATTTTTACATTTGTCTTTTTGTATTGTTTCTTAGTAGCTTGGCAACAAATTATATATTTTATCTTACAATCTGGTATTGATTCTTTTTACATATTTAAAAATGAATAATTCTGGTATTTTTCAACCGCAGGCTTTGAAAATATTTAATGATTCGAAAATCTTGAAGGTTTGAAGAATGTATTATTCTTGGGAAATAGGTTTACAATTTTTTGTATTACATTGATTTTGATCGATTTTGGTAGATGTAATATTTAATATTTTGAAAATATCCAGTCTTTTACAAGTATAGTTAATAGTTAATATAATAACTGATTGATAATTATAATAATTTAATGAAAATTTCATAATAATAATTTCAATAATTTCATATTTCTTTCTCATAAAGAAATAATGTATTATTGAAGAACAATAAATAATAATTGGAGACAAATTTCCAGTTTTTGCCATAAATTTCTGCTCAAATAGAGTAAAGCAGCCAATAGTCGGCCACTGAATCTAATTTCGACCACCACTTTTGAAAACTCATAAGTTATTGTAAATTATTATCTTTTAAAATTATCATGAAGTAAAAATCTTTGTGTCTGTTTCTAGATTTTTGTTTGTGTTTTCTTTGCTTGCTTATGAAGAAACGAAAAATAATGAAATGAACAAGAGAAATTATACAATAGTAATAGAAAAAGAATCAAGGCAATAAGTTTGATCATACCTTTACTTTTTGATCCACTTATTTAATAACAATTCTCCAAGAAATGTTAGAAATGATGCGAAGAACCCACCAACAAGTATTAAAATCAACAGCGACTTGATGTTGATTTTCTTCTTTTGTTCAATTGATCTCTTATTTTTCTTCTGCAAATATTGAATTTTCACATCATTCTTCAAATAGTCGACCAATTTGACCTTCCAGCGATTTATCAGACCTAATTGGCGCAAAAGTTGAAATATTTTCTCAAACTTTTGACGATACGGAGAACCAGGCTCCAAACCCAAACCCTGGATGGTGGCAAAAAAATTATCAGGAATGATTCTCATTTGTTGATGATTATCTTTTTGCAAAAGGTACCATTCGGCATTGACGCGTTTCATCATACAAGCCACATTCTTTTCTTCAATCAAGATCTTCAGACAGCTCTCGTAGGAGAAAGTCTCTCTCCTTTTCTTCATCAACATAGCCATTAGTTTTTCATCTTCCGTTGACTTGATAATGTACAGAGTATTCATCTTCGTTGCAATGTCAAGACTAGAGCTATTCAGATCAGAGAAACTTTGGATTTTGTGGTTTTCTTTTCTGTGAATACTGACATCGGTAAAGGCAGCGAATAATTCCGATGAGAGGAAGAAGCAGGCGAGCAACATTGTGCCGAAAACGATCCGCTCTTTCAATTTTCGCGCCTCGTGGGGCACACACACTCCGAAGACGATTTGAACAATGGTAATGGTGTCCCAAAGCGCACTATCGAACCCGAGGAGGCGTTTGAATGTCCAACTGATTAGGATGATCAGGAGAATTAGAAGAAAAGCCGAAAAGAAAGCATTTCCGAAAGCAAAAGTGTCTTGATGCATTTCTAAAACCGGGATCAAGACGACCAGCTGTTGGAAGTCAATTTTTGCAAACTCGAACATCGATTTTGGTGAATTTCTTAATTTTGGATTAGGATCGCCTGGAATTATTGAACTTACACCTGCGAATTGTACCTCTCTGTTTAGCACCTGCTTTATCAGACCTGTTGCCTTACTTCTATTTGAGGAAAATTTGCCGTAGAATTCTGATTTTGTTGGCACCATCTCGATTTTGAAGTTCATTAACTCGGATAGAATGCTGCTGAGGAAGAAATCTCGTCCGGCACCTCTGGTAGGATGGTGGGTTGAATTTCGTTTTACATAGGATAGTGGTGGTTGATTGAAGAACCCAACTTTCAGCCGAAATTGATGCATGTTTCGAAGTTTGTCAGGAAAGAGAGCAGTTGTTTTGGAAAATTTTCGCTTGCTGTAGGTGGTAAAGGGATTGAAGTAGTGGATCGTTTTTGAAGATCTTGTGACGTCGATGATGGTCACGTCGAGGAAGAGATCGTCCCAGATTTTTCGGAGGAAGCCTTCGTTGTTCAGGACGTCAAATGATTCAGATTTAGGTCTTTTAGGTTCCGGATGATGTATTTTAGGCATTTTAGGTTCCGGATGATGTACTTTAGGCATTTTAGGTTCCAGATGATGTACTTTAGACATTTTACGTTCCGGGTGATAGGCTTTCGAAGTTTTTGTAGCTTCCAATTCTTGAGGCGAAACAGCTTCTGGATGTTTAATTACCGTTGTTTTAGATGCCAGATGATGTACTTTAGGCGTTTTAGATTCCGGATGATGTACTTTAGGCGTTTTAGGTTCTGGATGATAATTTTTCGTTGTGTTAGCGTCCGGATGATGTACCACAGGTGTTTTACCTTCGAGATGAAGTACCTTAGGCGTTCTGGCTTCCAATTCTTGAGGCGAAACAGCTTCTGGATGTTTAATTACCGTTGTTTTAGATGCCAGATGATGTACTTTAGGCGTTTTAGGTTCCAGATGATGTACTTTAGACATTTTACGTTCCGGATGATAAAATTTCGAAGTTTTAGTGTCCAGATGAAGTACCTTAGGCGTTCTAGCTTCCAGTTCTTTAGGCGTAACAGCTTCTGGATGTTTAATTTTCATTGTTTTAGATGTCGGATGATGTATTTTAGGCGTTTTAGGTTCTGGATGATAATTTTTCGTTGTTTTAGCGTCCGGATGATGTACCTCGGGTGTTTTACCTTCCGGATGATCTACCTTATGCGTTTTAGCCTCCAATTTCTTAGGCGAAACAGTTTCCGGATGTTTAATTACCGTTGTTTTAGATGCCAGATGATTTACTTTAGTCTTTTTAGGTTCTGCATGAAAAGTTTTCGTTGTTTTAGCGTCCGGATAATGTACTTCAGGTGATTTGTCTTCCGGATGATCTACCTTAGTCGTTTTAACTTCCAATTCGTTAGGTGTTTTAGCTTCCGGATGTTTAATTTTCATTGTTTTAGCTTCCAGATGATGAACCCCAGGTGTTTTAGCTTCCGGATGATGTACTTTAGACGTTTGAGGTTCCGGATGTTTAACTATATTTGTTTTAGCTTCCGGATGATCAATTATCATTGTTTTAGCTTCCGGGTGTTCAACTGTCGTTGTTTTAGCTCCCAGATGATCATCTTTACCTTCATGTTCTTCCCCAGGACCATTTTTATGTCGTAGAGATGTCAAATTTTCAACTTCAATGGGCTTCCGTTCCAGAGAATTGGCGGCCTGAAAATTGTACCCCAACAAACGAATAATCAAACATTTGGGTCTGATATTACTGCCAGATACTTTGCCAATAAACGTTATCATTTTTTCCAATTTTGAAAAATGGCCTTCTTCTTCGGGTGCATCGATCAATAAAAACAAAGTCGTTGCGCGTGGATCCATTAGGGAGTCTAAATTAAAAAACAATTGCATTTTCCTTTTTGAAATGAAAGTCGTGTTAAATTGTAAACTGGGAAAATTTTGGAGCACGTTTTGATCGATTTTTGGTAGCGTTTCGATGTCGCTGATCATTATTATTTGATAAACATGGAAATCGATTGATTTTATGATTTGATCAATTCCTGGGAATGGTTTTGGGTCTATTTTCGAATTTAAAACAAGTGAAAATGTGAAGGAGTTTAAAAAGAGAGTGAAAAGGAAATTCCGATTTATAATAGTGGACATTTTTGTTCTTTTTCGGGGCAATTAATATTTTTCCGCATTTTGTTATTTTTTGTTTTGAAAAGAGTGTTTTTGATGGAAAAGAATTTTTGCACTTGAGACGAAACTTTTGTTTGTAAGTTCTTTACTAACTAAAGTTCTTTTCTTCTTTACAGTTTGACTGAAACTACTTGTATTTTTAGATTTGCTTTTTCGTATCGCTCCTCAGTAGCTAAGGAACAAATTGCAGGCTTTATCTTTCCATCTGGTATTGATTCTTTTTATTTAAAAGTAAAAAGTTCTGATGATTTCACCTGTGGCTTTGAAAATATTTAATGATTTGAAAATATGTTTTAAAAATATGTTGTAAGAATATGTTTTAAAAATATGTTTTAAAAATATGTTTCAAAAATATGTTTTAAAAATTTGTAATACTTTAAAAATATTTAGTGTCTTGACAAAATAGAAGCTTTTTAAATTATTGAGTGCTTTAAAAATATTTATTCATAAAATTCAAGGTTTTAGAATTATTTAGTGTTTTAAAAATATTTATCAATAATATTGAAGGTTTTAAAATTATTTAGTACTTTAAGAATATTTATTGATAATATTCATGGTTTTAGAGTTATTTAGTGCTTTAAAAATATTTAATGTTCTTGTTTAATATCTTTAAAAATAATTAATTTAATTTTTTGTTTCAGCCGCCAAAAGGACTTCCGAAACAGGACGATGTCCTCGGGGTTGTGAATCACGTGGATCAGATGGTGACGCTCCTTTTGTTGGAACTTCGTAATTCCACGATTACTAATCACCGGAACACAATCTCACCCACACACTCTCCATGTTTAGAGTACTTACTCAGCGAAAATCTACTTGATAAACTCTTCGAATGGAGCATTCACACCGGAAGGTAAAACACTCCTTTTCTTATTTTTTTTAAATCTTCTTTTCCAATTAATTTACATCCTCATATCTTTTTCTTATTTTCTCTTTATAAATTTTATCATAACGTAATTTTACCAGAAAATATCTAAAAAGGAAATTTAGCTGCAAAAGGAATAAAAAAAAATGAAGAACAAATAAAGAACAAATAAAGAACAAATGAAGAACAAA
Source organism: Ganaspis sp. Gsp50 (assembly GCA_011057455.1). NCBI lineage: Eukaryota > Metazoa > Arthropoda > Insecta > Hymenoptera > Figitidae > Ganaspis > Ganaspis sp. Gsp50. The sequence continues at coordinate 715 of WNHD01012469.1, read as the reverse complement.
TAAAGAACAAATAAAGAACAAATAAAGAACAAATAAAGAACAAATGAAGAACAAATAAAGAACAAATAAAGAACAAATAAAGAAAAAATAATGAACAAATAAAGAACAAATAAAGAACAAATAAAGAAAAGATAAAGAAAAAATAAAGAAAAAATAAAGAAAATAAAATTATAATTATAAGTATTGTGGAAAATTTTTTTGTAATTTAATTTTGTTGGAAGCTTACATGTTAATAATTAAATTAAACTTACGAAAAAAATTTCGTTGGAGAATTTTACCTTTTTTTTTTGGAAAATTGGACAATATTCTTTTAGGGGAATAATATTATTTATATTAATATAATATATTTTTCGATGGGTTCGTTTTTGTTTGGTAATCTAATTTGAATTTTTTTGTTCCAGGTTCAATAATGCGGTTCGTTTGGAACAATTGAAGTTGTACGAGCTTCTGGTTTCTCACAACAGTGCCCTTTTAGCTCATGAGCCTGTTACGAGGCCCTTATTGCGATTATTGGAACAATGCGCCAATGATGTTATGCCATTTGAAGTGGAAAAGAAGCTCGTGATTTTACTTAATCAACTCTGCGTCGCTCTCATGCAAAATCTTGCCCTTTTGGACCTTTTCTTTCATCCGAAAGCCACCGGAAAAAATAAGTGCGTCCTATTCTTAAAAAAGAAAAAAATCCAATTTCCCAACAGTTTGTGGTGCTTTTTTT